>CM035428.1:80187297-80194797 GCA_020310875.1 Ceratopteris richardii | reverse complement strand
TAGGTAGACTTGGAAACCTTACTCTCAAGATTAAATATAAAGTTTCCTTCTTTCAAAGGCCTAGCTCAGGAGGATCTGTATGAACACATTAGAAGGTTTTTGGCACTATGTAAGACTAGAGGCTTAATGGGTAGGGAGGATGCCTTTTTGATTCTCTTCCCTGCCACATTAGAGGGATTAGCAGATAAGTGGTTCAGCCAGTTTGTTGAAAACCATTTTACCACTTGGGATGTGATGAAAGATGCATTTAAACATCAATTCCACCATGGCAACACTACGGAGATCATCATAGAAGAACTAGAAAATTTGAGATTGGGTCCAAGAGAAAAGTTCCCAAAGTTTGTGACTAGGGCCAAAGCACTAATGGCTAAATTGCCAGATCGACCACACGATTTTTTTGTTAAGAAATGGTTAGCTAAGCCCCTACCAATGGCCACCCAATGCAAAAGAAAGGAATTAGTGTTAGCTACAGCCTCCATAGAGGAGTTCATCAACACAGCTACACGCTTGGAGCAGATAAGGTACCAGTATGGAGCTACTTCTTCCCAACCAACATATGGTACAGAAATGGAGGATCCAGTGATCCAGCTAAGGAAGGAGCTGGAGGGCTTAAAAAGAAATAAGCCCTACAAAGAGGAGGAGAATGCTGTTGCTGAGTTGAGAAGGGAGATTGAAGCACTAAAGTTCCAAAAGGAGGAGGAGGCCCAAGCGGAGGAATTGGCTCAGCTGCGACAGGAGTTGCAGGAACTAAAAGGAGGTGGCATCAAGAGTGGACTTTGGTGTTCCATGTGCAGCAAGCAAGGTCACATAGTAAGTGAATGTCCTCTGTTAAGTGTGACTTGCCAATTATGCAGGAAATTTGGCCATGAGGCCCATGAATGCCAATCAAGGGGAATGCTTGCAATGACATACTGGACACAAGGAGGACCCCCAACACCAGCAAATGTGATGGCTGTTGCACCAAATCAAGGTAACAACTATAATCCTAGACAGAGGAATAACTTTGGAAATGGGCCTAGGAGGCTAATCATCTGTTTCAGATGTGGAGAATGCGGGCACTATCAAAGTAGGTGCACCCTACCAGAAAATGCCCCTCCTTGCAAGAACTGCCCTGAGGCAAGAGACCATTATACAAATTGTTGTCCTAAGAATCAAGCCTCTTCATCCGGGCCCCATATTCAAATGATTTCTGTGCACAAAGAAGAAGTATGTGATCTAGTCAATGAGCCATCACCATCTACCAGGGTGGTGCAATTAGAAGAAATAGAATCTTTGACTGTGCAGACAAGAAGCAATGGGAAGGTTCAAGCAGACATAGGACAAGGATCAAAGATTAAGGAATGGAATCAAGACAGAGAACCATCTGAAGATAAAGCCACAATAGGTGGAGGTACAAGGCAAAAAGGAGATCTCATATGCACCAGTGATTCCATTGGGCATGCCTTCAACAAGGCTCATGAGGAGTTTGATAAGTCAACTGGAGCCCATGCTCTCAAGGAATCAGAGGCTTCAAAACTACTCAAGTCGATGAAAAAGGAGGTTAGTATTTTTTATTTAATAAAGATGGATGGGAAATTCAGGTCAGAGTTATTGCAGATAATTGATGAAGCTTCCACTACAAGTTTGGTGGCAAAGACTATTGTTTTACATAAAGGAAAAATTGTAGGGTAAGCACCCCTTACAGATTATAAAAGTCCTCGGCTCACAGTATCTATCAAAGGTCATGAATTTCAAGGAGTTATTGTGGATGGTGGTTCTGGCATTAACTTGATGCCTGAACATACAATGGAAAAGATTGGACTCCACCCTTCAAGGCCTACAAATTTCACTGTTACTTTGGCAGATCAGAGCAAAGTAAGGCCCTTGGGAGTGATCCCAAAAGTTCCACTTGAAGTACAAGGTAATCTATTCATTCTGGATTTTGTGGTTTTAAGATGGCCCCAAGTTGAAGGAGGATTTCCCCTCTTAATTGGACGACCATGGTTGCGGCATGCAAGTGTCATTCACGATTGGGGCAAGGACACTATGTGGGTACAAAAGAAAGGGCAAGAGCTGACATAGATTCATTTAGAAGAGGGCCCAGATAATCAAGGAAACACTAGCATGATGCAAACAGTTGGCATATGCATGGAACCAGAATCGGAGGATCAACCCCAAATAGATTTCGAGGAAGAAGAGGATATTCTAAATTGGCTCCAAGCAGGCAACTCTTCCTCTTGTTTTGGAATTTTTCTTAATAATTCTTGCACAACTGAAGGTTATGATGAAGATAAGGAGAAAGTCCAGGTTGATGGATTGGCAGAGCCCATCACAGACCACAAAAGGGGCAGGAAGACACCCCTCAAATACAACTTGGAGGAGGATATGACAACCACAGATAAGGAAGTTACTAAGGCTAAAGGCAAGGTAAAAGATTCTAGTGAAGAGTGTTCTTTCCCGATTCAAGAAATCATTGTAGGATGGATGTAGGACAAGGAGGAACACATTGAAATCCAAAATACACCTGCTTATGAAGCAATGCACGGAAAGCTAGTGGAAGAAGACAAGGAAGAAGATGAGCACGAAGATAAGATGGTAGAGAGAAATCCTGTCAAAGAAATACAATTAGGCACTAAAGACAATAATCGGCCAGTTTTGGTGGCCACTTGGTTGTGGAGTCACCCAGGGCTCCTTGAAAAGGTAAGATCATTCTTGACCCATTATACAGATGTTTTTGCCTGACATTATAAAGACTTAGAAGGAGTGCCTACGAGTTATGGAGAGCATAGAATCCCTCTGGTGGATGGAGCCAAACCCATAAGAGGGAAGAGCTATAGACTTAATCCAAAATATGTTGAAGTTGTCTATGTGGAAATACAGAAGATGGAGGATGCAGGAATCATCATTCCTGTGGAACGCTCAGAGTGGCTCTCACCTATGGTCATAGTACCAAAGAAGAATACTAATAAAATCAGAATTTGTGTTGACTTTAGAGCACTCAACAAGGTGACCATTCCAGATGGTTTCCCAATGCCATTTGCAGAGCAGGTCATTGAAGAAGTGGCTGGGCATGCATTATATAGCTTTATGGATGGATTTAGTGGCTATAATCAAATATCAATACACCCAGAGGATCGTGAAAAGACTGCTTTTATCACACCTTGGGGAACATATGTGTATGTAAAAATGCCATTTGGGCTCAAAAATGCTCCAGCCACCTTTAACAGAACGATCAATCTCATTTTTGGCCCCCTATTGCAGGAATCACTTAGAATCTTCATGGATGACTTCTCTTCGTTTTCAGGTTCTCACAAAGAAACTCCTCTAGATTGTTTGGACCATCACTTGAGGCAGCTGCAGAATCTTTTCAAGAGATGCAGGGAGACTAAGCTAAAGCTCAATCCAAAAAAATGTCATTTCCTTGTGACAGAAGGAACTCTCTTAGGACATGTGGTGTCGGCTAAAGGTATGTCCCCAGATCCTGACAAAATCATTTCTATATTAAAGTTGCCTAAAACTAGATCTCCTAAAGAGATTCAGAGTTTCTTGGGGCATACTGGATACCATAGAAGGTTTATAAAAATGTATGCAGAGATAGCCATACCACTCGCTAGACTTACAGGTAAGGAAGTACCTTTTAAATGGGAAGAAGAGGAGGAAAAAGCATATCAAACATTACGGTCAAGGTTAGTGTCTGCTCCTATTTTGATCACACCTGAGTGGTAAAAAATCTTTCATATACATGTAGATGCCAGTGCCTATGCAGTGGGGGCAGTTTTGACCCAACCTAGTGAGGAATTTAAAGTGGATAGACCAATTCAATATGCCAGTAGAATCTTGACCAAGGCTGAAAGGAATTACAGTACTACAGAAAGGGAAGCCCTAGCAATGGTTTTCGCTATCTAAAAATTTCGTCATTACTTAGTGGGAGTAAAATTTATTATTATAATAGATCACTAACCACTAAAATACTTGCTCAACAAACCACAAGCCACTGGTAGAATATGGAGGTGGTTATTGTTGTTCCAAGAGTTTGATTTTTCTGTAGTCCACAGACCAGGTAAAGAAAATGTTATGGCGGATCACCTATCCAGAATCAATATGATGGATCAAGCTAGTGGAATCAATGATGATTTTCCACATGCCCATCTGTTCGATGTACAAGCTCAAGGTTGGTATTATGATATCAAGAATTTCATTAAAACTGGTTTGTATCCAGAAAAGGCTAGTGTTGTGCAAAGGAAGAGACTGCTAATCAAGAGTAGACCATATACCTTCATTGAAGATAAATTATATAGACAGGGCAAGGATAACAGGTTTAGGAAGTGTTTGGAAGAAGAAAAAGTGAGGGAAGTCCTTCACTCTGCACATGAAGGAACAGGTGGTGGGCACCTTCGAGGGCATATTATGAGTCAGAGGATACTCGATGCTGGTCTATGGTGGCCTACTCTATTTAAGGATGCAGATGAATGGGGAAAGGCATGTGACATTTGCCAGAGGTGTGGACCTAAGCCAACAAAGCAGAGGCATAGCCCCTTGATTGTTTCCACTTCCTGGCAACCATTTGAGAAGTGGGGGCTAGATTTTGTAGGGCCCATCTACCCTCCGTCGATTCCAAAAAGAGACAAATATCTCTTGATAGCTACAAATTATGCAACAAAGTGGGCTGAAGCTATTGCCTCCCCCAACTACACTGCCCAAACTGTTGCTGATTTCATTTACAGTAGCATCATTTGCAGGTTTGGATGTCCACTTGAAATTTGTACAGATCAGGGTACCCATTTTGTCAATAAGGTCCTGCACGAAATTTTCAATAGGTATAGAATTTTACATAGGACCTCTTGTGCCTACTATCCAAGAGCCAATGGACAAGGTGAATCGACCAATAAGGTTTTAATATCAATGTTAAGGAAGGAGTGTATGTTACAACCCACTTCCTAGGGCATTGCTTATCAAGGTACCCTATGGGCATATAGGTTAGCTTACAAAGAGTCCACGGGATATTCTCCATTCCAACTGATTGATGAAGGAAATTGGCCCTAGCCCTGTAGAACATTTCATGAGAATTTTTTGGCAAATTTTTGGCTTTTTGTTTGGATTTTTCCTTCAATTTTCTCTATTTTTGGGTTATTTTCCAAAAAAAACAAAAAAAAGGGCCCCCCGGATTTTCAGGTTGGAAAAAAGAAAAAAAACATCTCTCTTCCCCCCTCCCCCCACCGACCAAACCCCCCCCCCCTCCCCCTCCCCCCCCCCCCCCGCACCCCCCTCCCCCGCTCCCCCCCACCCCCCCTCCCCCTAGCCCCCCCCCCCCCCCCCCTCCCTCCCCCCCCCTCCCCCCCCAATTTTATTTTCTATTTTTATTTTTATTTTATTTTGTTTCTTTTATTGCTTTTTTAATTATTTTATTATTTTTATTTTTTATTTTGTTTATTTTATTTTATTTATTCTATTATTTATTTTCTTTATTTTTTAGTATTTTTTCTGTATGGTTGTTCAAAATAAAAAAAAAGACCATTTTTTTAAGTTTAGTATATATATATTTTAATTTTTATTATTTTTATTTTTTTAATTTTTTTGGCTAAAAGCTTTTGGCTCTGGATCGTGCCTCGTTTGGCCGTTTTTTACAAAAATGGAGTCATTTTCATGTTTTTTGGCACCTCTGAACTCCGTTTTTGACTTTATTTTTCCAAATTCCAACTTTTTCTCTGATGTTTGGTCAAACCCCACATGTTTTGAACACATTTATCACATGTCTTTATTTCACCAAATTGTCCACATGGTATATTCTCACCTTGTCTTACATTATGTTTCATAATCTCCCAATTTCACCCTCTGTAGCTCTAATCTTTGATCATTTTCACCCCCTCTAGACCCCATCATCATTCCCCATGCCCTCCCTTTACCAATCTGCCCAGCCACATCCTTAACCCTCCCTATCCCTTCAATCCCCGCCCCTCAGCCCTCCCCTCCTACTCCTCTCTACCCTCCCATTGCAACTCTTTGCTTTTCCATGGTAGAATCCAATTTTTGGTTTTTCTCTAGTGTTTGTTCTATCCTGCTTTTGGTGGATTTGGTTGCTGCTGAGATGTCCTCTTCAAGTTTTTGCAGCTCCATTATCATGGTGTCCTATATGCTCAAAGTTTTGGCTATAGCTCTCCGAGACGGAGAGCACATTAGGTGGTGTGCAACTATTGAGCCCATAAAAGTCATGTTGGTCAAAGCCAAGTGCAGTCAAAGTCAAAAGGTCAAAGTCAACAGGTCAAAGTCAATAAGGTCAAGGTCAAAGACAACAGGTGCCAAGTCAAAGTGCTAAAGTGCAGGTGTCAAAGTGCACAAGTAGTGCACAATTAATGGTCCACAAAGGGTAAATTGGAGAAAGTGAATTGCAGGTTGCAGAGGTATTTTCTCTAATTTCCCTAAGGTTCAAAGTGTGTTTTAAAGTGTTTTGAAAGGTTCAAGTGAACCCCCTCTTATGTGTAAAAGTGAAGAATTAAAAGGAAAATGTGAAGGTATGTGAAGCGGCAACGTACGCACAGGTGAAAGTATGGCCCCCCATTAAAATTTTTGGTTTTAGTCTAAAGTCACTACAGGACAAAACAGTGAGTCGTTGGCTGCCACTTGTGAAGACAATCTTGGGACATCAAAGTGAGCCCCAAGATACTATTGTAGTTAGGAGCGTACGTGATCGACACACTCAAATCAAGGCAAGGACTATTCTTGGACCAATCTTAGAGTAAGCAAGAGAAGCATAGTCTAAGTGAAGCAAGAGAGAGAAGTGCAAGAGTCACCAGTGTGCGACGCAGAGTAGTGGAAGCGAAGAAGTGTATGGAGTGTGACTAAGGGATTGTGCAGAGAGTGCTAAGCTAGTCCCCCAAGGATCTCAAGGTCTCCTTGCAGTGTGTGCGTGCCGACAGAAGGTATTCATTCCTTCCCCTTAGTGGAAGCTTGGTGCAAGGTGTGCACAAGGATAAGCTTGAAGCAGGTGGAGGTCTGGTGCAGAGGAGGCCGGCGGCAAGAAGACTTTGGGATATTTGGTATTTTGTAATTGAGCACTCTGTGGGATTCTGCACAAAGGTATTGGCTTGTATTGTGCTTCAAACATTGTAATTGTCTTATTGTAATCAATCGGCAGAGGCTTCCAAGGTGTATTTTCTCTTCTTATCTCTTCCCTTTTCTCCTACAAACCCTCAAACTCCTTCATGTCCAAGAATCCCCCAACACTACCTATCTACCTATCTACCTACCTATCTACCTATCTATCTATCTATCTATCTATCTATCTATCTATCTATCTATCTATCTATCTATCTATCTATCTATCTATCTATCTATCTATCTATCTATCTATCTATATATCTATCTATCTATCTATCTATCTATCTATCGTTCTATCTATGTATCGATCTATCTATCTATCTATCTATCTATCTATCTATCTATCTATCTATCTATCTATCTATCTATCTATCTATCTATCTATCTATCTATCTATCTATCGATCTATCGATCTATCTATCTATC
>CM035428.1:80102297-80179797 GCA_020310875.1 Ceratopteris richardii | reverse complement strand
TGTGATCTTCTAATTGCTTGATTAGATGATTCAGGTATATCTTCTAACCTCTTCATCTTGACCTTGCCCTTTGATTTCCATGCCTTGAATTCTTCTAGATTGATGATGCCCGCATCATCTGATTTGATGTCTTCAATTTGGTTTGGCTCCTCCTTGGTGAGGCTTCTAAACTCCTCTTCCAAGTCATATGGAAAGTTCACCCTCTTGTATTCACTTTCAAACCAAGAATCATTCTCATCAAACACAACATCTCTATTGACCATGAATCCTTTGTTGGATGGATTATAAAATCTCTACCCTTTCTGATTTAAATCATACCCTATGAAGATGAACTTCTCTACCTTAGGGTCTAGCTTACCTCTGATTTAAGATGGGATATGCACATAAGCAACACATCCAAAGATCTTGCAATGATCAAGTGATGGCCTCCTACCATGCCATACTTCATATGGGGTCATCCCACCAACTGATTTTGGATGGCAACCTGTTAACAAGATAAGTGGCAGTAGATACAATCTTTGCCAACAAATAATTAGGTAACCTTTTCCCATTAAGCATTGACCTATTTGTTTCAACAATCAACCTATTTCTCCTCTCTCCTACCCCATTTTGCACAAGGGTATACCTTGTTGTAATTTCCCTTTTGATACCTCTCTCCTGCAAGAATGCATCAAATTCATTTGAGAAGTACTCATCTCCTTCATCTAACCTTAGTCTCTTTAGGCTTCTTCCTGTTTGATTTTCCACAAGTGCAAGATACTTCTTAAAGCAATTGAACACTTCATCTTTGTGCTTTATAAAATACACGATAGTGCCCCTACTAAAATCATCAATGAAAGAAACATAGTACCTTGAGCCAAAAATTGAAGGGTCCTTACTTGGTCCCCACAAATCTGTGTGAACAAGCTCCAGGTAATCCTCATGCATATAACCTTTCTTTGAGAAGCGTAACCTGTGAGATTTACCAAACTCACATGCACCACATTTATAGATCATGTGTTGCTTGGATACATTGGGTGTCCCAAGCACACATTCATCTCTATGTATTTGCTTTGAATTTCTCTCACCAGTATGCCCTAATCTTTTATGCCAAATCTCAAGCTATGATAATGCTTGATCCTTGTAATTATAAAGTGCAATATTCCTTGTATCCTCAAGTTCAGATGTAAATGTTGTCTTTTCTCCCTTGGCAATACTCTTGAATCCATGTTGGGGATCCTCCACAAATGCTCCATATTTATTGAACCTAACTTACAAACCTTTTTCCACAATCTATCCAATACTCATGAAATTCTTGGTGATTGTAGGTACATATAGAGCCCGGCTCAATAGATTTCTATTCCCAGCATAGGTTTTTACATTTCCTACCTTGAGCACTGAATGCTTGGTGTCATCACCTGTTTGTACTTGGTGCTTTCCCTTTGGTTCCTTAGCAAATGCATTTTTTACATCTAGTTGAAGTATCTTACAATTCTTGGAAGAGGCAACACTAACCAGAACCCTAATTGTAGGCAGCTTTTCCACAGGAGAAAAGGTCTCCTCATAATTGATTCCTTGAGTTTGTGCAAAGCCTTTTGCCACAAGCCTTGCCTTATACCTATTAATGGAGCCATATGAGTTCTTTTTCAATTTGTAAATCCATCTTGAACCCATCACTTTCATTGATGGAGACTTAGGAACTAACTCCCAAGTAATACTTTCATCAAGATCTTCAATCTCTTCTTCAATTGCATGCTTTCATTCTGACTTCTTCTTGGCTTCCTCAAATGTTTAGGGTTCCTCTTGATTTATGTCCTGTGCTAGGAAGATTGAATGTTTAGTGACTAAGGAATTATCAAACCCATACCTTTCAAGTTTTCTTTTCTCCCTCATGGATCTCCTTAGGCCATGATGTGATGATTCTTCCTCTTGTCCAAGTTCCTACATTTTTCCTTTACCTTTAGACTTCCACATTTTGATTTTTCCATACTGACTTGCTTGATCATCTTCTACGGTATCCTGCTCTTAACCTTTAGGAGGATTAATCCTTAACATGTTTTAGAAAATATTCTTCAAGATCATAAGGTAAGCTGACTTTCCTACATGAATCTTCATACCAAGAACTATTCTCATCAAATAGTACATCTCTACTCACCACGAATCCTTTGATTGTTGGGTTGTATAATGTGTAGCCCTTTTGATTGTTGTCATATCCAGTGAATACACACCTTCTTGCTTTGGGATCCATCTTCCTTGTTACCTATGAAGGAACATGAGCATAAGCAATACATCCAAAAATCTTACAATGATCCAAGCTTGGTCTTCTTCAATTCCAACGCCATCAAGTGATTTTGAAGGTAACATGTTAATCAAATAAGTGGTTGTGGAGATAGCCTCAACCCATAAGTAATTAGGTAAATGCTTCTCATTTAGCATAGACCTTGCAGCTTCAACAATTTTCCTATTCCTTCTTTCTGCCACTCCCATTTGTTCAGGAGTGTTCTTCCATCTAAACCTAGCCTTTTTCATGTCTTACCTTTTTTATTCCACAAGATCCAAAATACCTTTTGAAGCATGAAAAGACTTCATCTTTGTGTTTCATAAAATATAATATAGTCCATCTACTAAAATCATCAATGAAGGAGACATAATACCTTGATCTAGATATTGAAGCATCCTTGCTAGGTCCCCATCCATCTGTATGAACCAAATTAAAGAGATCTCCATGCATATACCCTTTCTTCATGAATGGTAACCTATGAGACTTTCCAAATTCGCATTCACTACACTTATAAATCAAGTGTTGTTTTGACAAGTTAGGAAGTCCAAGTAATACACACCTTGCTGCTTTGGGATCCATCTTCCTTGTAACCTATGAAGGAACATGAGCATAAGCAATACATCCAAAAATCTTACAATGATCCAAGCTTGGTCTTCTTCAATTCCAAGCCTCATATGGCTGTCATGCCATCAAATGATTTTGAAGGTAACATGTTAATCAAATAAGTGGTTGTGGAGATAGCCTTAACCCATAAGTAATTAGGTAAATGCTTCTCATTTAGCATAGACCTTGCTGCTTCAACAATTGTCCTATTCCTTCTTTCTACCACTCCCATTTGTTCAGGAGTGTACCTTGTAGTGATCTCTCTTTTGATTCCCCTCTCTTGAAGAAAGGAGTCAAGGGAGAAGTACTCTCCCCCTCCATCTAAACTTAGCCTTTTTCATGTCTTACCTTTTTTATTCCACAAGATCCAAATACCTTTTGAAGCATGAAAAGACTTCATCTTTGTGTTTCATAAAATATAATATAGTCCATCTACTACAATCATCAATGAAGGAGACATAATACCTTGATCTAGATATTGAAGCATCCTTGCTAGGTCCCCATACATCTGTATGAACCAAATTGAAGAGATCTCCATGCATATACCCTTTCTTCATGAATGGTAACCTATGAGACTTTCCAAATTTTCATGCACTACAATTATAAATCATTGTTGTTTTGACAAGTTAGGAAGTCCAAGTAGTCCAAGTACACTTTTGTCCCTACAGATTTTCTTAATGACCTTTCACCAATATGTGCTAACCCTTTGTGCCATACTTCCAATTCTATGAGTGTCTAACTACTATAATTAAAGAGAGCAATGTTTCTAGTGTCTTGTAATTCAAATGTGAAAAATCTACCTTTCTTTTCACCCTTTGACTTGGATCTTCAACAAATGCTCTTGCCTTTGTGAACCTAACATGTAGGCCTTTCTCCACAATTGGTCCTACACTTATCAAATTCTTTTCCACCAAATGCCTTGTATCATCACATGTCTGCACTTCATGCTTGTTCCTTGGATCTTCTAAATCTAATAGGAGTTCCACATTTCGTGCGACATGATTGGAACAACCTGAATCTATGTAGAAAACATGCTCATCAGACTTACCTTGTGGCATGTCCATATTCATGATTAGAAATGAGTCTTCTTTATTTGACTCTTCTATGTAGTTATTGAAGTCTCTTATTCCCTTATTGCTTCCTTGATATTTTGAATGGTTGTAATTATTGTGGTAACCATTGAAGTTGCAATTCCTTCCTCTAGAATAGACATAACTTCCTGTATTGTATCCTCTCACTCTTTAGTTCCTAGAATTCCTAAAGAAATTTTCATTCTATGATTAGTTAATCCACAAATAGAGCATGAATTATGGCCTTGGGATCTCCCCCTACCTTTCGTTCCTCCTCTTCCTCTACCTCTACCGTGTCTTCCTCTACTTGCATAGTTATCTTGATGTGTACCTGCTTCATCATCCACTTTCTTTCCTCTTCCTTTGTCTTCTTAGGACTTGCTTTTATCAGTATACAAGGCAGAAGATTGATTACTTTTGGAGCTTTTTGCATTCTTGATAAGCTTGACCCCTTGATTAAATAGTTGTCCTATGAGTGTATTGAAATATGGTACATGTGTATCCATGTATAGATCCATAGCTATGGTGAATGCTTCCCACTTGTCATCTTCCATCAAGCCATTGATGACCTGCCTTACAATTTTCTGTTCCTCTATTACCTCTCCAATGCTTCCCAACGGATCTTCCATGTCCTTGAGCTTTGTGAAAAAATCAATCATATTTTGTTTGGGAGCTTTCTTGAGAGTTGTGAACTCCAGCCAAGTTGATGCTTCCTGGCCTTTGTACTTGAAGAGAAGAAGGCTTCAAGTGCATTCCACACTTCCTGGGATGTCTTACAACTTCTAATGTAAGGCAACAAAAAATATGAGA
Organism: Ceratopteris richardii; assembly: GCA_020310875.1. Taxonomy (NCBI): domain Eukaryota; kingdom Viridiplantae; phylum Streptophyta; class Polypodiopsida; order Polypodiales; family Pteridaceae; genus Ceratopteris; species Ceratopteris richardii. The sequence goes on along the minus strand of CM035428.1, from coordinate 80,175,054 downwards.
TAGACTTGAGGAGATAAGACCTTGCAAGTGCATCCATGGAGCACCATGTGCTCAATCTTTTTTGCTCTTCTTGTGTTGGTTGACCTCTGTTCCTCAAACTTGGCATAACTTCATCTCCAGCTATATAACCATATAAATTCCTACCTTGAAGATAAGTTTCCATCCCTAATGAACAACTGAGTAGTTACCTCTACCCCTATTGTCAATTGATGAAGGAAATCCATCTGCCATGTTGTCCAACCTTGCTCTGATACCACTGTGAATAGATGGCTTTGTACTTGGAGAAGATGAAGTGGTCCTGCAAAAACTTTGCACTACACCAACCAAATAAACTCCAAGGACATGAAGTGGAACCTTTTAGATTTCCAATGAATGTATTATACACCCTATGTACCTTGGAAGATCACTCTTAAAAGATTGAATCAAGACAGACTAGTTTGAATAGTAGTCAACATGAAGAAACTTTCTATTTTGGTCATGAGTGCTTCAATATTTCACTCAGTGCTCATTCTCTAATTACAATTGACCAGAGAGATTTTAGAGGAATCTAATTAGGAAGTAATGCAACCTGTTAGGAGTCATTTCATCAAAAGTAAGTAGCCATACTAAGAGAATTAAGTTTAGCAAGTTAGGTCTGTGATCCCGACTTTTTAGGAGCTAGATGATGCAAAGACACGTGACTTAAATTGAACATATCGCAGATTTGTGAACTCCAAATGAAGTGAAACTTTGTGAGTATGTAATAGACTTAGTAAGCCAACGTTAACAAGTTGAATCACTGAAGATGGTGCACCGTTTGCAAAGAATTCATCTCTGCAATCTGATTGAAAACTGAGAAATGTGGCAGTGAACAGTATTTTCATATGGACATGAAGATATGGACACAAATGATCATGAAAATTAATGTATATTGATTGTAACGTACAATGGACTTACTAGTACATATATGTGCCTTGAAACTACACTTTGATATGGCATAAAGCCTTGCTAAATGGAGGTACAAAAATCATGACTAAAAGTCATGTATATATAGTGATGTCTAGAGCCCAAATTTGAATTTGAATCTCTCCTAAAATCAATCTCCAATCTTTTAGTGATTGTTATCTCCAACTCATTTAATCATGCATTCATGGCTTTCTCCTTCCTACTCATCAAGTGGACTCAACCACTTAGATTCTTTCACTTTTACATCAAGTAGAACCTCAAATTTAAAAGAGTGAGTTCACAAGTGAGCTATATATGCATTTCACATTTTCCTTCAAGTTTCTATCTATTTTGATGACTCAAGCCACCACTTAGACTTGCCATGGACCTGATCCAATATGCTTGACATCCCAAATGTGTCCAAGCAGCACATGATTTGCAAATGTGGAGCATGCCAATTTGGCAATTCACATATGCAACCATTCAACAAAAAACGATCCATGTATGAAGACTACTTCGAGCTTGTACACACAGATGTGTGGGGTCCTAGTAGAGAGCCATCAATTTTAGGGTGAAGGTTTTTTGTTTCATTCATAGATGACTATAGTAGGTGGACAATAATGTATTTTATGAAGCATAAAGATGAAGTATTCACTTGTTTCAAGAAGTATTTGGCATTGGTTGAGAATCAAATAGGTAAAATTTTGAAGAGGCTGAGATCTGATGAAGGTGGTGAGTATTTCTAACATGATTTTGTCTCCTTGTTACAAGACAAAGGCATAAAGAGAGAGATTACAACAAGGTACACTCCTGAATAGAATTGAGTGGTAGAGACAAGAAATAGATTAATAGTGGAGGCTCCAAGATCAATGTTGAATGAGAAAAAACTCCTTAATTATCTATGGGCAGATTCCATAGTTCCTTACTTAATCAATAGGCTTCCATCCAATTCTCTCTTATGAGGCATGGAATGCTAGGAGACCCTCTTTAGATCATTGTAAGATCTTTGGATGCATTGCTTGTGCACACATACCCTCACAGATTAGGGGAAAGCTTGACCCAAAAGTGGAAATATGCATATTTATTGGCTATGATCAAAATCAGAAATGATATAGGTTATATAATCCCACTAACAAAGGAGTTAGAGTTAGTAGAAATGTGGTATTTGATGAAAATAACTCTTGGTTTGAGGATGATTGCAAGAAAATAAAGCTACCTATGATTTGGAGAATGATTTTCTAAATCTCACGAAGGAAGGACCATATACATCTGAAGGTATCAATTCAGAAGATGAAGAACAAATCAATCTTGAAGAATTCAAAGCTTGAAATCCCAATGGCAAAGTAAAGATCAAAAAATTGGAAGACATTCTAGAGTCATCCAATCAAGCACTTAGAAGATCTCAAAGGGAAAGCGAGAAACCTACAAGGTATGGCTATGACACATCGCTAGTCACCAAGCATTCTACTTATATGACTAAGGAGTCTATGTCAGAGGAACTGTCTACATTTGAAGAAGCTAACAAAAGGGAAGAATGGAGAGAAGCTATGAAGGAGGAAATTGAAGCACCTCAAGAGAATACCACTTGGGATTTGGTTCCCAAAAACCACTCATCAAGGCAATAGGATGCAAGTGAATTTACAAAGTGAAAAAAAAAAAAAGATGGCACAATCAACATGAAAAAGCAAGTCTAGTAGCCAAGGGGTTCACTCAAACCCATGGAGTGGATTCTGAGGAGACCTTCTTAGCTGTAGCCAAGATGCCAACTATCAGAGTTTTAGTGAGTATTGTTGCTTCAAAGAATTGTAACTTGTACCAATTAGATGTTAATAATGCATTCGTTAATGGGTGGATCTATGAAGAGGTCTTTCTCCAAGGCTTGCGATTAAGGCGGCGACCAAGGCATAGACCTTGGCATACCTTGTCATCCGAGTCACCGAAGTCACCGTTGGCTACACGCGAGGGAGGACCTCAACGATCAAGGAATATAGAGGTTCCCGATACTTCCCGAGAGGTCACCCATCCCAGTACTGTCCCCCCCAGAGCTCGCTTAACCGTGGCAATCTCTTGCCACTAAGCTACACTCTTGTGGTGTCTGAAGAAGGGGAAAGACTAAGATTGACATTACCTTGAACAAGTTTTGGTCCCGGAAAGCTTCATTCTTTGCTTTCAAAGCCTATTTTTGAAGCATTTTTGGGGTGCCTTTTGGAGCCGTTTTGGAGTACTTTCACACAGTTCTCTTCACACAGGTCTAAGAACATCAAGAAGAGTGTTCTTTGTACTTCTCAGACAATAAATATCAACCTTTGGGGCTGTATTTTCAGCCACACTCGTAAAACTACAGGTTTCTCGAGAGGTTTTCAGTTTTGGTGGGAGCAGCCGCTATAAATTTATGCAGGTTTTTTTTTAAGCCTAAAACATCAGAGTTGACAGACACTTGCAGGTGTTATTGGCTAGTTTTTGGGCTGTGTATTCAGCCTTTTAGTATCATTTTACTGCATATATTGAGCACATACACACCATGTACGCTTCTGTGGATACCGCTTATGTACGTCCATGTGATCATTGATATAGCGGTTACGTTCTTTGCATAAAGCCTTTTACGTTTGATAAAGAGGGTCGTGGTGAGGTTTTCTTAACTGGGAGACACCCAAATGTCGGGGTCTCTTTGGTGATGCAGGTGGAAGACTTACCCAGCCTTCCCATAGGAGATGTATGATAGTTGTTCATAGGTGCTCGATAAGCCTAGTTGGCTTCTATTGGGTAACTGATTATATGCAATGGAGTGAGTGATTCACTATGCAGGTAGACATGTCAGTACTTGCAGTTTTATGATACTTTGACACTGGTCATATGCTAATTTTGCAGAGGATACTCTTGCAAAATTTTTCCAGATTTTTGGTTTAGTCAACTATACAGTGGTCGGTTTACTCCTTGATACACTTATTTGTTGGTGTTTGGACTCTTCTAGCTCCATTATCATTCTATTCAGTTCTCTACCATCATGGCATCAGAGGTCTCGGGCACATCCGGTGGATCAGGGTCTAGTGCTAGTGTTCTGAGGAGGAGCTATAACTTGCAGGGCAAAGACATTTTTGAGATCAAAAAATTTGATGCCACAAACTTTGCTCTATGGAAGAATCAGATTAAAGATATGCTGATTCAAAGGAGGCAATGGAAGCCAGTAAATGGGATTTCAAAGAAGCATGCTGACATGGATGAAGATGATTGGGATGCGTTAGATGAAATGGTGAGGTCTACCATTTGCTTGCACCTGGCAGATAATGTTTACTTTACAATATTAGACTGGGAAAGTGCAGAGGAGCTTTGGAAGAAGTTATGCAATACATATGAAAAAGAGACAGCATCAAATAAAGTGTATCTGATGAGAAAATTATATGACCTTCGTATGAAGAACACAGATAGTGTTGCTGCTCATCTAAATGAGTTTGATGCTATATTCTCCCAGTTACAAGCTAAAAAAATGGATATGGATAATGAAATGAAAGCAATATTGCTGTTATGCACCCTGCCATCATCATGGGATACGTTTTGCACAGCTATAAGCAATAGTGCACCTGGTGGTAAACTCGTCTATGATGACGTATGTGGAGCACTCTTGAGTGAGGAGATTCCTAGAAAATCTATGGTTGGCACTCACAATGGAGATGCATATAATGTTCGTGATCCTTACCAAGGAAAGAATCAGCAACGTGGCAGGAGCAAGAACAAGGAAAAGAATGGTCAACGGAATAAGAGTTGAAGTAAATCAAGGAAGAGGGATATCGAATGCCATTATTGTCATAAGAAAGGACACATGAAGAAAGACTATTATGCATTAAAGAATGCTAAAGGTAAAGGACAGAATGTTGATGGGCATGTTAAAGAGTTACCTGCACCATCTACTTCGACTGTGAAGATTGAAGAAATTAATGCTATTTCTGATGATGCTGATGTGCTGACACTTGATAGTACTCTACCATCTGAGGCACTTATCGCTCATTCTCTTTCCCACACTTGGCTGCTAGATTTTGGTGCTTCTTTCCATGTGACACCACATAGAGAATGGTTCTCTAATTATGCAAAAAAGTCTCTTGGTACCGTGAGACTTGGTGACTCTTATCAGTGTGATGTTGTGGGGATTGGAGATGTGGTAGTGCAGTTCATTGATGGTTCAAAATTTACTATGCATAATGTACGCCATGTACCTCAATTATCGTGCAATTTGATGTCAGTTGGTCAACTTGATGACCTTGGTTACAAGGTGGTCTTCTATGCTCAGTCCTTTCGTATATCAAAGGGCAATATGGTTATTGCAAAAGGAAGCAAAGTTGGCTCACTTTATCCTTTATTTGTATCACAGAAAGAACATGTTAGCTGTTACTGAACAGCCTATGGCTTGTATTTGGCATGGTCGTTTGGGCCATATATCTCGTAGTGAAATGGAAAATCTTTCTCATTCTGGATACTTACCTGTGTTTTCTCTGATTTTTCATTTTGTGATCATTGTCAATATGGAAAGCAAACCAGAAATGTGCATAGAACGCAATTGACTCTTCAATTCAGCCTTTAGATCTCGTTCATACAGATGTGTGTGGTCCTATGCCCACTAGGTCCTTAGGTGGTTCTCTTTACTTTGTCACTTTCATAGATGATGCTACTAGAAAAGTCTGGGTATATCCTATCAAATCAAAGGATGATGTATTCCCTACTTTTAGAAAATGGCTTGCTTCAGTTGAGACTGAAAAAGGAACTAAGCTTAAGGCTTTACGTTCAGATAATGGGGGTGAGTATACCTCACATGAATTCAACCTTTTTTGTCAGTCTAGAGGGATTCGTAGAGAGTTTACAACTCCTTACACCCCAGTATAGAATGGTGTAGCTGAGAGGATGAATAGAACTATTCAAGATAGAGTAGTCTCTATGTTGCATCATGCAAACCTCTCACAAGGTTTTTGGGCAGAAGCAGTATTGACTGCAGTTCATGTGATTAACCTTTCACCTAGTCCTGCTAAAGGTCTGAAAGTGGCACAAGAGTTATGGACAGGGAAATCACCATATTATGATCATCTTCGAGTTTTTGGGTGTGAAGCATATGCTCATATACCCAAGAATCTTAGACAAAAGTTGGACCATAAGTCAAAGAAACGCATTTTTCTTGGATATGGTCGAGAAGGATAGTTTGGATATCGCTTATGGGATCCTGAAACACGGTCAGTGATCAGAAGTAGTGATGTGGGATCCTGAAACACGGTCAGTGATTAGAAGTAGTGATGTCATTTTTAATGAGTCTAAGATGCATAAACAACCCATTAAGGAGGTTGAAGTGAGAAGAGTGGTGTTTGAGGATACTAGTCCTCCGGTTAGCATGCATAAGAATGCTGCACATAGGGATGTTCCGAAGAATGTCCATTCAGATCAGTCTGCACATGTTCCTCTTCAGCGATCATTGAGACGTTCTGCACGTGTCCCACATCCACCTGATAGATATGTTCCAGGTTTAGATTTTGTTATGCTAACAGATGCCGGTGAGCCCTTTTGCTACAAAGAGGCTATGGAGACAGAGGATCATGTCAAGTGGGAGCGTGCCATGAAGAGTGAGTTGGATTCTATTCACAAGAATGGTACTTATGACTTAGTACCTTTGCCAAAGGGCAGGAAAGCTTTACCATGTAAATGGGTATATAAGCTGAAATTCACATTAGATAGTGCTTCTCCAAAATATAAAGCACGACTTTTTGCAAAGGGTTTTAAGCAACAACATGGTGTTGATTTTGAGGAAATCTTCTCTCCAGTGGTCAAAATGACTACTTTGCACATGTTGCTTGGATTCGTTGCAATGGAGGACTTAGAGCTAGTCCAAATGGATGTGAAAACACTTTTCTTGCATGGAGATCTTACAGATGAGATATATATGGAACAACGAGAGCGTTATGTAGTTCTTGGCAAGGAAAGTCTAGTTTGTAAGCTCAAGAAGAGCTTGTATGGACTTAAACAGTCTCCTAGACAATGGTACCAAACATTTGATCCTTTTATGAAGTCCCAAGGCTATTCTCTGAGCAATGAGGATCATTGTCTCTACACAAAGAGATTCTCTGATGGCAGCTTGATATGCTTGATACTTTACGTCGATGATATGTTGATTGCTGGGAAGTCCTCTTATGATTTGTCAATTCTCAAAAACAAATTGAGTCAGACATTTGATATGAAGGATTTGGGGGATGCCAAACATATTCTTGGCATGCGCATTACTCGTGATAAGAGTAAAAGATGCATATACTTGTCTCAAAGTGAGTACATATCCAAAGTACTTCACCGGTTCAATATGTAGGGTGGAAACGCATTGAGTACACCTTTACCCACATATGTGAAATTGAGCAAGGATGACTGCCCCAAATCAGATGAGGAAAAGGAATTCATGACCAAAATTCCCTATCAATGTGCTGTTGGTAGTCTCATGTACGCTATGGTAGCTACAAGACCAGACATTGCATTTGCAGTGGGAGTTGTGAGCAGATATATGTCTAATCTTGGCAAGAAACATTGGGAAGCCGTCAAGATGATTTTGAGATATCTGAGTGGCACTAAGGACAAGTGTCTATGCTTAGATAGAGGGAAAGCATCCATTATTGGTTACACAGATTCTGAGTATGCTGGTTGTGTAGACAATCGTAAGTCTACATCAGGGTACATTTTTATTTTGCTGGAGGTGCTATCTCTTGGAGAACTCGTCTTACAAGTGTCTATGCTTAGATAGAGGGAAAGCATCCATTATTGGTTACACAGATTCTGAGTATGCTGGTTGTGTAGACAATCGTAAGTCTACATCAGGGTACATTTTTATTTTGCTGGAGGTGCTATCTCTTGGAGAACTCGTCTTCAAGAATGTACAGCTATTTCCACTACAAAAGTAGAGTATGTTGCAGCAAGTGAGGCATGTAAGGAAGCATTGTGGCTTTCTCGTCTTGCTTGTGATATGGGTTTACCTCAGCATGTACCTCACTTGCTGAGTGATAGTCAGAGTGCCATTGCGTTGGCTAAGAATCCGGTCTATCATGCAAAGACCAAGCACATTGAGGTGAGGTATCACTTCATTAGAGATTGCTTAGCCATTGAGAGCATTATTCTTGAGAAGGTTCACACTCGAGATAATGTTGGAGATGCTTTGACTAAAGCTCAACCACAGGATAGCTTTCGACACTGTTGTCACTTGATGGGGGTTACTTGATTCTTGACCTTATGGAGTCACTTGTATATTGTGTAACATGCCCATCAGGTGGGAGTATAGTTTGTATACTTACACTCAGGTATTCTTTATCATTCTTTATTTTTTCTCCCATAGTTACTCTGGCCATATTGGCCTTTAGTGGGAGATTGTTACTGTTAGTGTCCATGTGAAAGGCCAAATGGCCACCAGACACTTCTTTCTATATGTTTTTTAATAAAACATATAGTGGCCTGGTCAGTCACAGATTGGAAGTTCGACCGCATTTGTAAGACCTAAGAAGTCTGTCTGCGTGCTTCCTGTGTACTGTGTTTTCTGTGTATTCAGTAGCCTCTGTGTAGAGTACTGCATGTGGCTTAGGAGCTCAGTTTTCTACTCCGAGCATATTGTAACATAATCCTAGTAGGAGATGGTTGAACTACACCCTAAGAGGGAGGATTAGGAAGTAATCCTCAACCATGGCTTTTGGGGCAAGTGGTTAGCCCATCACATTCCTAACCAAGAGGTTGTGATTTCAATCCCTTACATTGGTATCAGAGCCTAGGAAGTAGGCTTGGGCAAGGTGGAATGACCCAATGGCCTCTAAAAAAGGTGCTTGGGCATCCTCTATAAGAAAGGGTAGGAACTGTGGAAGGCGCGCGCGTCGGTTTCAAGGATGGACCTTACAATGATTGGGGTGTATCTCTCAATCCGTAGGTCGCATTGAGGCGTGTAATATACCATTGGAAAGCTCTCCGAACAGAACAAACTTTCCAATGAGCTAGCTTGGAAGTGTCAATTCCTTGGGAATCCTTGGCTGGGTTGCGAACAAGGTTCAAGAAACTGTGCGAGGTTGAGGAACATCAATTCAAGGGCACCTAGGGAGTTCAAGGGACTGATCACCGAGGCTAGAGGGTTACAAGAACAGATCATTGAGGACAATGATCGACCAAGGGGGGAAGAATGTAACATAATCCTAGTAGGAGATGGCTGAACTATGCTCTAAGAGAGAGGATTAGGAAGTAATCCTCAACCATGGCTTTTGGGGCAAGTGGTTAGCCCATCACATTCCTAACCAAGAGGTTGTAATAGCTTTTGCTTCTTCATAAGGCCTTCTTCGCTCCAAAAGCATATATAGAGCTGCTACCACTTAGGGTTGTAAGTCACGAACAAAACTTTGCGCTGTGGTTAAGAGAGCTTCCTCTAGATGGTGGGATACATGGTTCAAATCCCGACGCATACCACTACAGTGCTTCAGTTATTATTTTGCTCGTTAATGGTCTTCTTCAGCGCCCACTGTCGATAATTAGAACATATTGTCATGGAGCTCTGGAGAAGGAGAGCGCACTGTGGTGCATCGCCATCAAAATACTTCGAAACCTGATTATTTATGTAAATTAAGGAAGGCAATGTATGATTGAAAGCAAGCTCCTAGATCTTGGAACCATAGGCTTGTCACATACTTGTAGGACCAAGGTTTTGTTGCAAGCAAGGCAGATTCTTCATTGTTCATTAAGAAGACTAATTTAGAAGTCATTTATCTATGTGTTTATGTGGATGACATTATTATTAGAGGAAATGATGCCAATGGCACCAAGAAGATCAAAAGCCAAATGAAGGAGGAGTTCAAGATTAATGATCTTCGATGCTTAGAAATTGTTTATACAGATTCTGGTGTTTTCATTACTCAGAGAAAGTACATCCATGACATGTTGATTAATTTCAAGATGGAAAATGCAAAAATTGTAGGTACACCCATCGCATTGAATCACAAACTCAGTGCTCATGAACAAGAACTACTTGAAGATATTACAGGGTACTAAAGTCTTATTCTAAGTCTCAGTTATGTGACCCTAACTAGAGTGGATATATGCTATGGAGTAAGTACATTGAGTTAAGTCATGCATGCACCAAGAAAACCTCAGATGGAAGCTACCGAAAGGATCTTAAAGTACCTGAAGGGTACCATAAATGAAGGACTACTTTATCCATTTACATCTAACTTGGATATCAAGCTATGCTCTAATGCAAATTGGTCTAGCTCAAAAGATGATAGGAGGAGCACCTCTCGATACTTATCATTTGCAGGGCCTACGTTAATTTCATGGTCAGCAAAGAAACAACCAAATGTGGCATTGTCCTCAACTGAAGCTGAATATAGAGGTGTAGCAAATGCAACATAAGAGGCAATGTGGTTAAAGCTACTCTACTCAGGCTTGGGTCTACATACATACACTCTAATGATCTTTGCGAAAAATACTAGCTCATTACATTTGGTTGCTAATCCTATATGTCATGCAAGAACTAAGCACATTGAAGTGCATTATGATTATGCTAGAGAGAAGCTACTTAGCAAGGATATACAATTTTCCTATGTATCAACAAACTTGCAATGTGCATATATGCTAATTAAATCTTTGGATGGAATTAAGTTGAACACATTCAAGATGATGATTGGATTGCACTAGATTAAAGATAGTTGAAGTCCAAGCATATAAGGATTGAGGGGGAGCTATTGGTGCAACTACTCCAAGACTAAATTCTTAGTCACTTATCCCAAAATTCATATGTGCATTCATGTATTATCATATGAATGATCTCTTGTAAAATATTGATTTTTACTCCTTGTAATAGTGCATATGTGGAATGACTTCCAATTACAAGTCCTTAGGAGACTCTCTCCACAATTTATTTGGTGAGGATTGAAAGAAAAAGGAAAATGAGAATAATGATTGACTGGTGGGCTAGTGATGTAACTCTAATGATATGAAGAGGTTACCACAACACACATATAAGGTCAAGGTTAGATAGAAAGAGAGATATTGCTACTCATGGGAATAACACAAGAGATTTGGTTATAATGGAAAGTGGACTCAAGATGAATAGAAGATGAAAACTCAATTCAACTAAAACTCATAACTCTAATACAATGGAACTCAAACACTAAACAATATGTAGATGGTTCTATCCACCCATGCACTCCCTATATGGAGCTTAGATGATAATCTAGATAGAAACTAGGTAAAGGGCTATAGGCCAACACAATGGGTACTAAGATGGATACCCTAATAGTTCCAAACACCACAAATGATGATCTTACATGGGATGGGGACCATCCTTATAAGGTCCTCCAAGGCTAAGTCAGCCTACCCATGTTCTAGGGTCGTGGTATCTTGATCCATGCCCAAAATAATCTCCACCATGGATCTATGGGGTAAATCCAATGGTAGAAAGGTAGGATCAACAACCATTTGTTTGTAAGCCTTGATCTTGCTTAATCCACACTTATGATCAAGTCTAGATCCAATGGCCCATATCAAATAGACCCTTCCCCAAGTTAAGAAAAGCACTTTTGTTGCTAGCCCTTGATTAAAGTTGATCCTCACATCGGATCAATCCCAAATCCAATGGCTTACAAGTAACCTTCCTAACTATCCATCTACGGTCTACTATAGACCTCATCTGACCTCAAAGCCAGGAACCTACCAATGTCCAACACTCTCACATGGCTTCTTCTCATAATGGGGGCCTTACAAATAGAGTGTTATGGACCAATGGTGGTGCTACATAAGGATGAGGCATTGAGCATATCTAACACCCCCCCTCAATGTTCACCCAAAGGTGAACTACTTTCTTGGCATGATGCCAAGTCTTCCACGAGGGTGGAGCATTGACCATGTCTAACACCCCCCCTTGATGTCCACCGAAAGGTGAACTTCCTTCTAGGACCAATGCCAAGTCTTCGAAGATGTATTTGAAGTATATCCTTTGTAAGCACTTTGGTGAGGGTAAGTGCTACATTCTTCTTGATGGGATAGCATGCTATTTTCACCGTCCTTCTCAATTGTACCTACTTTCGAACTCTTGAATGTCCTTCAGAAGGTCTATTTCCAAGCCTTCTCAAAGTCTGACTATAAATCCGATATCTTGTATGGTACTCCATAAGTAGATAAGACTACCAAAGACCTTCCTGTAGCTCCCAATGTCTATCAGCTGGTATAATGATCTTAGGGATTTTTTCATCACATAGAATGCCTTCTTCAATTTACATAATGTGCTCTTTGAATGTGGAGCCTCAAACCCCAATGGCCGAGACACATGTACCTCCACCTTGAGGTCAACATTCAAAAGTTTTGATTTGACATCTAACATAGAAATTTGCCGCTTCATCTCAGATGCTAGCATTAGTATGATGCAAATAGTGGTCATTAGAGCAAACAAGTCTTGAAAATCAAAACCCTTTTTTAATGAAAGTCCTTATGCTACCAATGTGTCTTGATATAAATCCAAGATCCCTTGTATCATGTGCTTTGCCTTCCAAACCCACTTGGTGCTAGTGACCTCCTATGCTTCATTCTTCATTAAGTTTTCACAATTGTCTTGCATAACCTCCTTCCATGCTGCATCTCCAAGTACTTCATCTTCAATTATTGGCTTCATTACTTCCTTCATAATCACAACCATGTGGAGAATGAGTTCTCCTATGCGCAACAGAAATGTGTAGTGAACCCTTATTTGTCCAGCACTTGGACAAACATCTGCACCTTAGATAGCTTTCTGCTCTCAACACAAAACTCAAATGGACTTGAAACTTTAGTCAATCAAAGTAGACAAAGAGAGCTTTCTAACAAGCTATAAATGACTTAATTTGGACACGTTTTGATTAGGAAACACAACTGTCAAAGATGAACTACCTGTCCACACAGGTATGCTGAAGAACTGAACTTCACTCTCGGACTGATAGCTCTTTGAATATATATTCTTTGAGAAAGATACTTGGTACAGAGAAAGTAGACACAAATAGCTTTCCAAAAAGCTAAAAATCAAGTAATTTGGATGAGTTTTGATTAGGAAACGCAACTCATCAAGATAGACCACCTGCACACATAAGTACACTATAAAACTGGACTTTACTCTCTGATAGATATGTCACAGAGTATGAATGATCTGAATGTGATATTTGATACAGGAAAATTAGATGCCAAGAGCTTTCCAACAAGATAAAAATCATGCAATTTGGATATGTTTTGGTTGGGAAACTGAACCGACCAAAATAGACTACCTATCTACATAGGTATACTCAAAAACTGGACTTCACTCTTTCACTGATATCCCACAAATTACATAAGTTTTCAAAGATATTTGATATTCAAAAAGTACACGCGATAAGCTTTCCAATGAATGTTTAAACGCACAAAATGGTTACATATGCACTGAGATATGAGCTCTGCAACAGAGCTGTGTACAAACTGACATGCGGTTGGAAGGAGTCTAATGGAAAACCAAAATGACAAAATGGCTAGATCCGACTACTGGGAGCTCTTGCCTCTTTCTCTCCTTGTTTTGAATGTGCTCCCACTTCACTTTTATAACCAATGAGCATGTGAAGAAGTTTGTGCCTCGTTCGTAACTCACCACTTTCTCCACTACATGCTACTAACTACAAGGCAAGATATTGTATCTCTTACTCATCATGAATTTTGACTAGACTTTTTCTTTTATTATTTTTTCCTTTTTTCCTCCACTTTTTTCTTTATCTTTATAGTTGGTAAATTTATCCAAGCATGGCTCATATGAAAATGAGCTTGTACATTTATCTTCAACACTCCCCCTCAAGCTCATTTGGGAGTTATCTTCATCCATGTCCTTCAAATTTATCGCATCCTTGAAACCTTTGAGTTTAGAAGCATCCAAGAACTTTGTAAACATATCTGCAACCTGCTCTTTGGTTCTGATGAACTTTACCTCCGCATCTTTGCTCAGCACCTTCTCCCTTACATAGTGGTAGTGGACCTCTATGTGCTTGCTCCTTGCATGAAACATAGGATTGCTTGCCAAGTAAATACTTGACATGTTATCACCGTATGTAGGGATGGTTCCAACTTGCACTCCAAGATCAGCCAAAAGCTTTTTAATCCACATTGCTTCACATGTGGCAAAAGCTAATCCTCTATATTCAGCCTCCATAGATGAAAGTGCAACAGTAGGTTGTTTCTTTGAGCTCCACGTGATAGGTTTGCTTCCTATCATGAACACATAACCTGAGGTTGATCTTCTATCGTCCTTTGAGCCTGCCCAATCAGCATCACTAAAGCCTTTGACCTATAGTTCTTCATCAAACTTGTAAAACAAAGCATGATTAACTGTATGCTTTATGTATCTCAACACTCTCTTGGCTGAATTTAAGTGTTCACTTGTCGGGGCTTGCATAAACTGAGAAAGTACACCAACAACATAAGACAAATCAGGTCTTGTAATGTTTGCATAGATCAATGATCCTACAATGCTTCTGTATGTCGTTACATCTTCCAATGGTTCTCCATCATTTGAACAAATCTTTGTATTTGTGTCCATGGGTTGAGTGAGTGGTTTTCATTCACTCATTCCAAATTTGAAAAGAACATCCAACAAGTACTTCCTTTGCATCAAGTAGATGCCACTCTTTCCATAAACAACTTCAATTCCTAAAAAATATTTCAGCTCTCCGAGATCTGAAATTTTAAACTCCTTACCCAGCTTCCTTTTGATATCTTTAATCCCTCTAACATCATTTCTTGTTATGATGAGGTCATCGACGTATATGCAAATATATACCTCTCTATTTTCTTCCTTCTTCATGTACAACGAAGGATCTGCACTACTTGGGTTGTATCCACACTTAGTTAGATACTCTACCAATATCTTATTCCATGCTCTTGGTGCTTGCTTCAAGACATAAAGTGCCTTCTTTAACCTGCAAATAAAATCTGGATGGTTTTCATCTTCAAATCCAATTGGTTGACTCATGTATACCTCTTCTTGTAGTTCTCCATTAAGAAAAGCATTTTTTATGTCGAGTTGATATAATGGCCATCTCCTTGAAGCACCAATTGCTATTAAGGTTCGGATAGTTCCCATCTTTGCAACGGGGCTGAAAACTTCATCATAATCTATGCCTTATGTTTGTTTAAATCCTTTGGCAACTAATCTAGCTTTATATCTAGCTAGTGAACCATCAGCATTCCTCTTTACTTTAAACACCCATTTGTTTGGAACAATCTTCATACCTTCTTTCTTTGGCACTAGCTCCCATGTGTGATTATCTTTGAGAGCTTTGATCTCCTCTTTCATAGCTTGCTTCCATTCCTTTTGTGTGCAAGCTTCTTCATATGTCTCAGTCTCTTTGTCTTTGATAACCTGCATCATGTATGCGGAATGTGTCGCCATAAAACTATCATAACTCAACCTTTGAGTTGGATACCTTGTCCTTGAAGATCTTCTTTCATTGCCTTTAGAGAGTTTCTTCTTTAACCTATTTAGCTTTACCATCGGAGTGATTACCTCTTCATATTCTTCTTCACTTGCATCTACCTCACTGTTTGGAGTAGCACTTGCATCTTTGGCTCTACTATGAGCTGAATTCGGAGACAAAGTATGGCTCCCCCTCCATGTTGAACATTCTTCATTTGATGTAGATGCCTCTGGACCTGAAGCCTTTGTGCTTGATTGTTGAACTTCTCTTTGATTTGTTCCTGCATAATCATCACAATCTTCTTCAAGAATCTTTTCCTTTCCTTTATCTTCATACCATGGTCTTAGTTCATCAAAGACCACATCTCGCAAGACTCTTAATTCCTTTGTTCTAGGGTTGTAACACTTGTATCCTTTTTGCTCCGTCGAGTAGCCGATGAAAATGCATTTTTCTGATCTTGGTTCCATCTTTGTTCTAACTTCTTGTGGAATGTGAACAAAGCAAACACATCCAAAACCTTTGAGGTGTGTAAGATCAGGTTTCTTACCGGAATATACCTCTTCTGGAGTCAAGTGATGTATTCCCGATGTTGTGCACCTATTCATCAAGTAAATGGCAGTTGTGGTAGCTTCAACCCAATAGTACAATGGTACCTTCATCTCGTTGAGCATGCATCTTGCAATTTCAGCAATTTGCCTATTTTTCCTCTCAGCTACTCCATTTTGTTGTGGTGTGTACCTACAAGTGAACTGCCTTTTGATTCCATTCTCTTGTAGAAAATCAGAAAATTCTTTGGAGAAGTATTCTCCTCCACCATCGGACCTTAAGGTTTTGATAGACCTTCTTGTTTCCTTTTCAACTTCAACTTTGAATCTTTTGAATATAGAAAACACCTCTGATTTTTGCTTCATACAAAACAGCAATACCTTTCTTGAGTGATCATCAATGAAGGTAACCCTTGTATGTCCAGCACTATGACAAACATCTACATCTTAGATAGCTTGCTGCTCTCAACACAAAACTCAAATGAAGTTGATGCTTTAGTCACTCAAAGTAGACAAAGAGATCTTTCTAACAAGCTATAAATGAATTAGTTTGGACAAGTTTTGATTAGGAAACACAACTGTCAAAGATGAACTACCTGTCCACACAGGTATGCTAAAGAACTGAGCTTCACTCTCGGACTGATAGCGCTCTGAATATATATCCTTTGAGAAAGATATTTGGTACACAAAAAGTAGGCACCAATAGCTTTCCAATAAGCTAAAAATAAAGTAATTTGGATGCATTTTTATTAGGAAACTCAACTCATCAAGATAGACCACCTACACACATAAGTACACTATAAAACTGGACTTTACTCTCTGGCAGATATCTCAGAGAGTATGAACGATCTGAATGCGATATTTGTGACAGTGAAAATAGATGCCAAGAGCTTTCCAACAAGACAAAAATCATGCAATTTGGATGTGTTATGGTTGGGAAATTGAACCGACCAAGATAGACTACCTACCTACACAGGTATACTAAAAAATTGGACTTCACTCTTTCACTGATATCTCATAAACTACATTCGTTTTCAAAGAGATATTTGATATGCAGAAATTACACAAGATAAGCTTTCCAATGAATGTTTAAACGCACAAAATGGTTACATATGCACTGAGATATGAGCTCTGCAATAGAGCTATGTACAAACTAACGTGCGGCTGGAAGGAGTCTAAGGGAAAACCAAAATGACAAAATGGCTAGATCCGACTACTGGGAGCTCTTGCCTCTTTCTCTCCTTGTTTTTAATGTGCTCCCACTTTACGTTATAACCAATGAGCATGTGAAGAAGTTTGTGCCTCCTTCTTAACTCACCACTTTCTCCACTACATGCTACTAACTACAAGGCAAGATATTGTATCTCTTACTGATCATGAGTTTTGACTAGACTTTTTCTTTTATTATTTTTTCCTTTTTTCCTCCACTTTTTTCTTTATTTTTATAGTTGGTAAATTTATCCAAGCATGGCTCATATGAAAATGAGCTTGTACATTTATCTTCAACAAACCATCATGGCCATACTGACTATGCGAGTAGAATCCCACTTGCACTCCTCTATTCTCTGTGATCTCCTTGGTCCTTCTACCTTCTCTTCACTAGTTGTTGGCATAGGATTACTATGACCATAGAGCTTCTTCTTCACCCATTGAAGTACAACCAATATGTTTGGGTGACATTCAATTGGTAGACTCTCTTCCCACCATCTAATGATGATGCTTCCTCCTGTTCATAGGTAGGGATGACTCTTGGGCTAGGTACATAGTGAATTACTCCTTTGCTTGATGATAAAATGGAAGCTCTTTTCTTGTCCTCCATTGCATGTGGCTGCTCCATAGACACCACATCACGACTCCCTTTCATCTTCTTTGCCTTATGGTCATACAATATGAAAGCCCTTTGCTTTTCATTATGACCTAGGAAGATGCATCTCTTGATTTTTGGTTCCAACTTGTTCTTTCTTTGAACTGGGACAAGAGCATAACACACACTCTCAAAAATTATAAGGTGTCAGATGGATGGATTCTTACCAATGTAGAATTCATGATTAATCTTTCTGTTTTGATAAGGAAAGCTCATGCCTTCCCTCATACACATTGCTATCTGAACAATGGTTTGACTCTTGCATTCCATAATGCCATCATGCTGTGATGTGTGAGGTGTCACTTATTGATACTTTATCCCTTTGCACTTGCAAAAGACTTCCAACTTCTTTGAGTTGAGCCCATCACCACCTCCTCCAAGCTTCTTCACACTTTTCCGTGGTTCATTTTCAACAAGTTCTGGTTGTTCTTTAATCTTACCAAAAGCGTGAGCCTTATCACGAAGAAAGTACATCCACATCTTCTTGCTATAGTTGTCAACGATCACAATGTAGGAAGATCCTCCCAAGGCCTATATAGACATCTTACCACACAAGTTAGCATATACCAACACTAGAGGAGCCTTTGACCTACTCTTGATTTCTTGTGGGAATGTCTCTCTTTGGTGCTTGCTCCATCATAGAAGCTCTACAAGGTTCCCTCATTCCATTCACTGTAGGTAAGTGATGAAGAACAATACCTTGCTTTTGCATCTCCTTCCATACTATCCCTATCACCATGATGGATTCCTGTTGAGACTACATAGAACTAGATTGACCTATATCATTGGTCATTTGATGAGATGCACCGTTGTCTAGTACCCATGAATCCACAATTGATTCTTCTTATGTTGAGAAGCATACCACCTTTGCTTTGGCTCCATGTATTGTCTCCTCCTTCACTTCATCTATCCTCTTGACATGACAATGTGCAATTGTATGTCCCTTTCTTTTGCAATGGAAGCACTGCCCCAGAAACTTCTTCTTACTACTACTCCTCTTCTTTTCACTTTCACCTTTGGTTGAGGAACCACCTTTTTCTAATGCATTGTTGGAGAACATAGCATCTCCATTGTTGCTTTGGCATTGAGTTTTGAGCTCCAAATCCTCTTCCCTTGGTAGTGAATAGAACTCCTTAAATATCAAAGCTTGAGGTCTCACCTTAGTGTTGAGAGTAGTTACCCTTTTGTCATACTTTGATGGAGAAGTTTGGAGACACCTTTGAGCTAGTCCCTTGCTAGTCTTCTCTATCCCTTCACAAGCCATTCCATCACATGGCTTCTTGATCTGAGTAATGGACGCCTTAACCTTCTCTCCTTCTGCAAACTTCTCTACTTCCAATTCGCTTTCTAAATTTTGAATGCATGTTTGGTTTCTTACCTCAAAGTGACTCCTCAATGTACTCCATGCCTCACTTGCCTTGGATGTTTGTTGAATAAGAGGTAGAATAGAGTCCACATAATTGCTCACTATATAATATAGTGCATTTGCATTCCTTATCTTCCAAGCTTGTAGAAGCTTTGAATTTGGAAGAATCACCATTCTCAGATCCAATGCGTCAAAGGTAGGTTGTGGCTCTTGCTCACTTCCCATCACAATCTCCAAAAGATCATAAGAATCAAGGATAATTGTAATCTTGAACTTCCAAAGAAAATAATTTGTACCATCTAACTTCCTTCACTGAAGGTTGGTGGATAAAACCATGGTGTTTGCATTTCCAAATCCATTGCACCAACTCCACTTCCACTTCCACTCCTAGATGCTAACACCTCCATAGTGTTGAAATCTTTGTGTCCCATGAACTTGAAGCCTTGAATCCTTTGCCTCCCAAGAACTCTTGAAGCCTTTAGCTCTTGACAAGTCTAGCGTTGAATCCTTTGCCTCCCACAAGCTATAGGCTTGAAGCCTTTTCCTACCACAAACTTTGGAGTTGAAGCATTTACCTCTCACAAGCTTGAATGTCGAAGCATTCCTTCCACAAATGCTAGAGTTGTTTCCTTGGCCTCCATGATCTCTGCAATCTTCTATACCTTCCTGAGCTCGGATACCATGTAAGAAAAAGGAAAATGAAGAATAATGATTGAGTGGTGGGCTAGTGATGTAACTCTAATGATATGAAGAGGTTACCACAACACACATATAAGATCAAGGTTAGATAGAAAGAGAGATATTGCTACTCATGGGAATAACACAAGAGATTTGGTTATAATGGAAAGTGGACTCGAGATGAATAGAAGATGAAAACTCAATTCAACTAAAACTCATAATTCCAATACAATGGAGCTCAAACACTAAACAATATGTAGATGGTTCTATCCACCCATGCACTCCCTATATGGAGCTTAGATGGTGATCTAGATAGAAACTAGGTAAAGGGCTATAGGCCAACACAATGGGTACTAAGATGGATACCCTAATGGTTCCAAACACCACAAATGATGATCCTACATGGGATGGGGACCATCCTTATAATGTCCTCCAAGGCTAAGTCGGCCTACCCATGTTCCAGGGTCGTGGTATCTTGATCCATGCCCAATGTAATCTCCACCATTGATCTATGGGGTGAATCCAATGGTAGAAAGGTAGGATCAACAACCATTTATTTGTAAGCCTTGATCTTGCTTAATCCACACATATGATCGAGTCTAGATCCAATGGCCCATATCAAATATACCCTTCCCCAAGTTAAGAAAAGTACTTTTGTTTCTAGCCCTTGATTTAGGTTGATCCTCACATCGGATCAATCCCAAATCCAATGGCTTACAAGTAACCTTCCTAACTATCCATCTACGGTCTACTATAGACCTCATCTGACCTCAAAGCCAGGAACCTACCAATGTCCAACACTCTCACATGGCTTCTCCTCATAATGGGGGCCTTACAAATAGAGTGTTATGGAACAATGGTGGTGCTACATAAGGGTGAGGCATTGAGCATATCTAACACCCCCCCTCAATGTTCACCCACAGGTGAACTAATTTCTTGGCATGATGCCAAGTCTTCCATGAGAGTGGAGCATTTGACCAGGTCTAACAAGGATTTATAGAAAATCAAGACCTAAAGTCTTGGAACAATTTTAGGTAAAGAGTTATATTCAAACTTGAACCTTGGCTCCAAAAAAAAGGCTATAAAAGAGGACTATCTAGTCACGTGGATAGAAGCTAGAGATAGCTGAGATTCCAGAGGAATTTGTGTAGCATATTGAGCTCATATCATAGCTCTTCTAGTGCCCTCACATTATGCAATCATTCATTTCCAATGTCAATGAAATTTATGTGCATTAATACATATAGGTTTCTCATATCCCATCTCTTCTACTCTTTCATATTATACTCAAAATAGTGCGCTCTGATCCATTTCTCAGCATGTACTTGATCCTTTGTAGTGATTTAATTTTTTTTAGATTCATTAGATATTATATTTGTATGTTACAAAGTTTCAATTCAATTGCCACACCTATTCTCGAGTTATGTGCAAAACATCGCTCTCTTGTTTGCATACTATTCACTCCCTAAAATGTTGGGATAGTCATCTGATTTGCTAAGCATCATTCTCTAAGCAGAGAAGATCATTTCAAGTGCAATGACTTGTGGACATTAGGTACTGTAGTCAATTAGATATTCCCAAAAGCATTTTGTCCAATTGTTACCAGGAAAGGAGTATTGCTCATTTCTTTGAACACGTGTAGTGACCAAAATAGCAAGTTTTTGGCTTATAGTGAAACTCCAAGTTATTTGTTTTGATCCAATGATTTGAGGATCATGTTCCAAAGTACTTGGGTGATTATTTGTGTTTTTTGGAAGGCTCAAGAGTTCTACTTTGCACACTCTGTTTTGGCTGGTGTGAAGCAGGAATGTGCAACACCATCTCATCTCTGGAAAGTGCCCACCATCTCCTTGAACAAAATCTATGTTATGCACTCCCAAGATAAACCCTATTCCATCAATATTTTCTATTTTCAATATGGAAATGAGTAAGTAGTAAGGATGGCTTGTGGAATAAGTTAACATCATGTGCACTTTGAAAAGGATGACGGGCATACAAGAAAGGCGCTTCTAAGATGTTTTATCCAATCCTAACTCTGAAATTCTATTACACTTTTATGATGTTGCTTGTACGATAATGGATCAAGAATAGCTTCCAAAACATATAGTGATCAACAATTAGAGCTGATACATATAAATGCCTCAGGAGACAAAAAAGATGCCTTTTCGTCAAAAAACCAATTGTTTGGACATCTTGTATAAGGAGCAATTAAGTGGTCTTTCTCATTCTTTAGCTTTTAAGGAAGACGAAGAGAAAGAGATAGTGATATTGACATAATGGGTAGTGTGACGTATAATTGATTGATCTTCGTATCGAAATATGGTCTATTCTTTTATGGAGTTTGAAAGTGTTTGGCAAAGTGAAGAAAAGATCATGACTAAAGCCATTTACTATCCCACTGCTTTCTTACTTTTACAATTCTTTGTGTCCCATTTGTTGAAGAATTGAGTGCCCGAGAAATTCCAATAGTACAAGTCTTGATGGACAATGCTCACCATCATTAGAAAGGCCCTTTACGTAGATAAGACCATTGCAGAGAGAGAGAGAGAGAGAGAGAGAGAGAGAGAGAGAGAGAGAGAGAGAGAGAGAAGATGGCTTTTCGTACTCGACGTTTTTTCTTCAGATCTCCTTTTCCCAACAATCAACCACAAGATGAAAGCCACTCAAAGCATAACGCTGTAGCCGTCTGCACGCAAAGTAGATATTCCTCTTAAGAACCCACTACAATATTTCCTAGTACAGATTGAATTGGTCCTCAGATCATGTTACAGTAGGTCCTCCTCTAAGTAGCTTTATAGAAAATGCTGGCTTGTGTGTTGGCAGTTGAAGCCTTTATAAATAACCGGCTTGAGGTTCTATCCTCTGTTTTCTTGCTACTAAAGACATACGAGGACCTTGCCTGTCATGAAGATACAGGAATATACAGGAGGTCTTGGTTCAATTCAGTGAAGAGCTGGACCTGTACATAGACGGTTTCATGTACTTATAAGCATTACACACAGAGAGAGAGAGAGAGAGAGAGAGAGAGAGAGAGAGTCATTGGAATCATGAGCTTCTTGACATTTGCATATGATCCTGACAATTCTGTTTCGACATTAAGGAGATAGTCCATGAGTGGACAGTGACCTAAAGACTTTCAAGCTATTAAATGTCCATCGAAAGCACAGTATGTGGTCCTCCAGCTGCACATCGAAACTATCACAAAGAAGTACACGCATACATTTTTGTGTGGTTCTGATGAGGCGGTAAAAGTAAGGTTATAATACTAATAACAATAATGATGATGATGATGGTAATTCTACTAATCATTGGGTCAATGTGTGTGTATGTGTGTGTGTAAGAGAGAGAGAGAGAGAGCTACTCTCCCGGAGTGAGTTTCATCTTAAACATGTTGGCTGTTGTGGGCATGCTAATCGTTAGTCGTTTTCTGTATTTTCTCTCAAGGAAAGCGAATGTTGAAGCTCGCAGCATGAAAGAAAATTCACATCCGCTCATACAACATGTCATATGGCATTACACAAATATTCAGCTTCTATTATTTAACCCACATCCAATATGTGGATCACACATTTTATTAATCTGTAGTGTATACTTATTGAGTACTCTTATGAACCATATGAACAGTCTACCAAGATATACGTGTACTCCAACCTTTTGTTCAAATATGCAAGCTGCTCAGTAAGGGACATAAATACTATAAAGGTAAGTTTATGAATCAAAACAAATGCTCAGGCTTATTACTCTTGCAGCAGAGTTATTAGAAAATTCGTGAATTTTTAACCGTGCACACAAAATTCGGCATGCTATCACGTAGCATTTGTCCAAGTAATGTGAATTTTTTTAGTAGATGCGCGATTCCCTGTTGAATCTACTTCTACAATTGAACCGAGCACAATCCCCTCAAAGTACAACACTCCAGAATCGGCACTAGAAGATTTCTCATGCATAACATAGATAAAACTCATATGAAGATTAGTGCGCTTTGATATTAGCAGAAGAACTTCCTTCTGTAGTCTCGTATCTTGCAATCATGCAAGCACATGACCAATATGCATAGACAATGTAAAATATAAAGGTCATACACACATAAATTTGCATGTGTGTTCGTTTAATGTCCTCCAATCATGTGAGCATAGAGACAGATGCAAATTGATTCAAGAATTCATGTTGTTCGAATGGTTGCTCAAGAAGCGACAGCAAAGAAATATGCAACATCTAAAACTACACCAAACAAGTATGGTGAATATAAAAAAGCAAGAAAAAGAAAAGAGAACGTACCACAAGTCTCATATAATTAATTATTTTCATGGATGCAAACTACATATATCGAAATTCAACATGAAGTTTCATCTGAAAGCTTTTTTTTAAAGGGAAGTTTGGTCATGGCCTACTTTCCCAGACTTTAATTAAAAGAAAAGAATGACTGGGACTAGTGCCCTTGGAACCCCCTGATCCCATACAATAGGAGCAAAATGTGTGGATCTAAAGAGTATTACAAAGAGGTTAATAACTCTCCCATCCCCCTCATGCACTGCCCACTTGGGTTTAAGTTTGTTGTTCTCGATAAGAAACACTTTATGATGCCTAAAGGGTGGGGACCTCTTACAGTTTGAGATTATTTTTTTGAGGAGGAGCAGAGACTTCTCGATCGACCACTCTTTAGGGGGGTGTCCAAAATTGTAGGCACACCACTCCCTCCAAATCTTCTAGAGGGTTTCCCCTCATATAATGTTCATAGTGGCATGGAGGAACCAATCGCTTTGCCTAGAAGTGCTTGCTTCTAGGTGATTATGTCCTGCATCCTCAAAATATTCCCAAGGGTCCGCTAGAGTACGAGAGACTTGGGGCACGCAAAGAAGATGTGACCAAGATCCTCAATGTTGTAGTGGCAACGCTTGCACCATGATGGAGCACCACATATTTTGCTAGCCTTTAGGTTGGTCCACATACCGCAATGGAGAATTTGCCGCATGAGAACGGACTTTTTGATCTCGATGAGGGGATGCCAAATAGACATGAACTTCAAATTCCAATGCAACCTCATCCAAGTCAGGCACCACTTCTTGTTAAGTGTGATATGTTAGTCTGTGTCCACCTTGATTCTAGGAATTTTGGACAAGCAATTGCCATTGTGCCAAATAAAACCCACATGGCAAGGCGGATCCTATCCAATGAGGAGGTGGGTTTTCTATCATTCCCACGCAAGGTGCCTGCTTTGAAGGAGAGTCCATTCTTCATACATCACATTTATTTTAGGGTCTATGTCCTCAAAGCCTATCCATTGGCTAGTTTCCTATTTGTAGAGGTGTTTCCAATATTTGAAACCCTTGTTTCGAAGCCTCTAAGCATTCTGGAGGTTCCAAGAAGACATAACCTTGATGCCCGTGATCAAAAATCAAATTGAGTCATTTTGTTTGATACTCGCAACCCATTTCTTGTCTTCTCTGATTTTGAAAAATTGTTTAAACTTTTTCCAACTCTTCCACAAGGAGTGCACAAGATTCAAGCCTTTAAGGGAGACTAGAATCAGGGAGAATAAAAGGGTAAGGAGGTCCAAGTCCTTCCAGCTAGAGAGGCCCACCAATGTAATCACATTCTTGTCCTTCAAAATGAGCTTGGCCCAAGAGTTCTCAGGGTTACACCAAGCCTTGGTGATCCATTTTGTCGCCAGCTTGTCAGCCATGCCTTCAATATCCATAATTCCAAGACCCCCACAATCCTTTTCGATGATGCAGGTAGACCATTTAATTTTAGTAACCCCACTTCTATTGTGATCCCCAGTACAAAGAAAGTTTTTGCATATTCTTTCCAATATTCTAAGCTCTTCATGCTTCGGTCTCAAGCAGGAGAGAAAGTATATGGTTGATGAGATGAGAAATATTTTTGTTAATAGTGATGGATCGAATCAAATTTATGAAATCTATGAATGAAGTAAAATCAAATAAAGGATATCACAAATAACTATAAGGCTGTTTTGCTTTGGTGACTTTATGTAAGGCTTTAAAATGTATTCTTTTCAACATTCTCCCCCTGAATCTTTGGTTGAATATCCTTTGATCCAATATGATGTTTGTGTTTATGTACCTTTGTTCCATCAATATCTTTGCTCATCATATGTGCAAGTTGATCTTTTGAAGGTGCAAATAAAATATTTATTTCTTTAGCAATCACCTTATCTCAAACATGATGGTACAAAACTTTAATATCTTTACTACATGCACAGAAAAGTGGATTAGCCTTCAATTATGTGCTACTCATTATAGCCATGAATTTTCGGAGTTGTATAGGGAAGGTGAATATAATAAAATACTTTCTTGAACCACATCACTTAACATGTTAACACTTCAAGTGATCATTACTCTCTTTCTATAGATGAAAGTGCTACAATACATTGTTTCCTCAAGCACCAAGATACTAACACATCTCTCATAATCAATATTTAGCCCCTCATGCATTATCGATTGTCTTTGTTTCTTGCCCGATCCACATCACTTAAATCTTTTTGAAATAAAAAATATCACCTCTAGGAGTGATGCAGTGAGCAAGGAACTAGCACTCATGTATAAGCAAATTCCAAGTTATGTGAAAAGAAATCAAGAGGATACTCACATATCTCAAAGGGACCATGGATGAAGGGTTATATTACCCTTATGTATCTGATTTAAGTTTGAAATTTTTCTTTGATGCAGATTGGGCTGACTCCAAGGAAGTCAGAAGGAGCACCTCAGGATATCTTACCTTTGCAGGTTGAAAACTTGTCTTATGGTCATCCAAGAAGTAACCCACAGTTTTACTCTCTTCTAGTAAAGTTGAATACAAAGGTCTTGCCATAGCTACTCAAGAAGCAATGTGGATGAAGACACTATTTATAGATCTTGGATTGGAGATTGGAACTCCAAGTATCAATATGAGCTCCATTCACTTGGCTGCCAATCCAATTTTCCATGCAAGGACTAAACATATTGAAGTACATCATCACTATGTAAGAGACAAGATTGCGAGCAAGGAAATTCAGCTATCTTATGTATCAACCCATCAACAATGTGCATATATCTTAACCAAGGCACTAGATGGAGCCAAACTTAGCAAATTTAAAGGTATGATTGGCTTGCAGGTAATTTTGGAAGATTGAAGACCTAAAGCTCACTTGACTTGAGGGGGAGCTATTGGGACAAGTCCATGGAAAGTCTAAGTGTTGGCTTGAGTCATCAAAAGACTTAGAAATTTAAAGGAAATGTCAATTCCCTATAGAGTTCACCTGTGTAAAGTATCTAAAGTGGTTGAGTCCACTTGATGTAGTAGGAAGGAGAAAGCCATGAATTCCTAATTGAGTGAGTAGGAGAATCAATCACTAAAAGAGTGGAGAATGATTTTAGGAGAGATTCAAATTCAAAATTAGACTCCAACCATCACTATAAAGACATGGCGTTTTAATCGTGGTTTTAGACTATGAGCAGAGCTTTATGCCATATCAAAGTGTGACTTCAAGCCAGACATATGTAACAGTAAGTCATTGTAGTTTACAATCAATATACTTTCATTTTCATGATCATTTGTGTCCATATCTTCATGCTTTTATGAGTGTACTATTCATTGCCATATCTCTCAAATTTTTTCAATGAGTTTGTAGAGATGATTTCTATCAGCAAGATCCATTATTTTCAGTGATCTAAGTTGATAGAGTGTGCTCCTTACATCTACTATATACTCACAAAATTTCATTGCAATGGGGTTTTCCAATCATGAGATATTTTTAGTTGAAGTCGGCTATATCTCTTCATACTCTACCTTTTTGTCAGCGCTCCATCAGAACAATGATTTTCTCAAAGCTTTTTCTTAGTTTGTAGTTTATCATTTTCCATTATTTAAAGCATGATAGAATCCCCATGCTGGCTACTATATGCCTAAAAAGTTTCATAAGAATTGCATCTCGGAATCTCGAGATATTAATATATCTTTGCTCATGGGTCTGAGGACTGCTACAGCCCAAGAAAATCGGGATGATGCTATAACTTGATAAACTCTTTTCTCTTTATGTAGTCCATCATTTTTTATGAAATCACTCATGATTGTTAGCTTACTAAGTTAATAAGAATTCTCAAAAGGAATTAAGGCAATTGTTGTTGTGATCAGAGAGTTGTTCAAAACATTGAACAGACATATGAACCAAAATGGAAAGCTTTTTACCCTTGGTTCAACTTCTACCTATCTATTTTTATTTATCATTTTGAGAATGATCTTCAAAGGTACATAGGGTATCTAATACATGCTTTGACAAGTTAAAAGGGCCCACTACATATCTATGGAGTTCACTTGGCTGGTGTAGTGCAAAGGTTTTGCAGCACCACTTCATCTTCATCTACTACAAATCCATCTCTTCACAAAGAAATCATAAAACAAGTTGTTTTCATGAATAGAGGTTTTGTGAGTGTGCCTCTAAGGCCTCTTATGATTCAAGGTTGCATAGCAAAGCTGTTTATTCTTCCATCAAAGATGTATGGTGCAACTATGAAATATGCTCAAACATGGAAGGGGAAGGGAGACCAATGTAGGTTTACATAGAATCAACAAAACCTTCCCCCTTTTCAAGATCTTTTTCGTCAGTAATCAAGGTGGGAGCTTGCCTACAAATTAAAGATCTTGACTCCCAAGTAGAATCTCTAGGTGGGCAGTTGTTTCATGATACTAATTATTATGGTATAAGAAAGTCTAACAACTTTCATTCTCACTTCTCCAAAACATAGAAATGTAAATTTTGATCAAACTTTCATTGTTCTAAAGAAACTAGACCATCCATATAATTCTCATCTACAAAAATGTATGGTGATTGTAATATCCCTAGTCACCTTAACTATTGTCCAAAGTCCATCTAATCTATGTGATAGATCTCTTTTTTCACCTACTCTTAATGAAGAAGGAAGTAGAACCTATAGAAGACACGTGATCTTCTTCTTCTTAAAATGTTTGTGGCATATGGTGTTTATCTACATAGTCTTTGTCCCTTTGAGTAGTTATTTACAGATTGGTTTAAGCTATCTTAAGGGTAGTTTGTACATCTGTAAGAAATGGAGAGGCACTAGATGATTGCTTGGTAATCCTATAATTGTTGGACTTAGGAGAACATAACCATATATCACCTCAAAATGTGTCAACTTTATAACCTTATGCTTCCAACTATTATGGGAAACCTATACCAAAAGAACAAAACTATCCCAATTTGTGTATTTATTTGAGACATATGCTTGTAGCATATCTTTTGAGATCCTATTTACCATGTGGGTCTAATTGTTTTTCTATGGATGCTTTCCACCACTGATCTTGAGTTGAACTTGTAACTTTTTAAATAGATGTTTCCAAGATTTTCTTCTAAATCTAATATCTCTGTCCAAAACTATGGACTTAGCTAAATAAGGACTAGCTAATGTGAGGAAAGTAATGCATGTGGTAGAGTTCATATGAAGTAAAATTATTATGGCATTCGATTCAGGTTTTGTGAAAGTATTTATGAGGTAAGACAAGTCCTCATACTGATGCATAATCATCATACTAGATAGATCTTCATAATGATAAATAGGAGGATAATCAAGGCACTATAACTATGGTGCATGATTGTCAACATCTCTACTGTTTACTGACAAGAAAAGAGAACTTCCCATTAACTCCAAAGATTATCATATGTAGAGGATTTCTATGTTTTCTTATAATTTTAATGAGTTTGATGTATTAAGTTATTCATTTCCATCCTTTTCTTCCTCGATTTCTTCATCATTCTCATTAATTTCATCATTCATGATATAATATTCACAATGGAACTTATCCAAAAGCTTAACTCATTTCCTTGTAGTTGAAATCCTTATCATTATTTCATCAAGTTCTTCTAGGGAAATTCTCAATAAAAGCTTTGCCTCAAATTATGCTTTGATTTCCTTGACCAATTTTGAATCCAATGCAAAATAAAGAAATGCCTCAAGTTCCACAAGAACTTCATTTTTTATTCCGGCTCAACAATATATCTGTTTAATGAGTCACACATCCAATCATTTTTATAGAAAATGAAACACTTTTTTGTATCCAAATAATAATTAGCACTAGCTTTTGATTTTCCTAGTTCATATAGAACCCTTTCATCTCGACCAGAACCCCACTACCCTCAGCTTTTGAAATCTTTCTTTACCTGCACAATCAAACAGAGAATCGAGCATCATGGGATTACAACTCTAAACATTGGGCTTCATCATGAAGCACCAACTCATCTACAAAGCTTGAAGATCAGCAAAAAGTTTGATTATCAAATTGTATGCATTGGAGATGCAAATCAATATGTGCACATGTAGATGATGTACTTATGATCTTATTCTATATTTTGATGGCATGGTGCTCATTGGTCCCAAAGACTCATATTGCTAAATTTAAGGCTGATTTGCATGCCTCTTATTAGATTTCTTATTTGGGGCATTTGCATCATTATTCGTACATTCAATCTATGCATGTTGATGGCCCGGACTAGCTTTGTGTCAAAAACAATATATTGATACATTATTGGTGCACTTTGGCCTTGAATATTGTGAACCTATTGCCACTTTCATGGAAATAGGTTAATGGTTGAGTCTTCATGATGTTGGAGATGCATTTGATGTCTTTCTCTATTAGTGGACTCTTTGAATGCTTGATTTACTTATGCATGATGTGACCTGATATTAAATTTTTTGTTTCTCACATGACTAGGTTTATGCATTGCCCAAGTGTATAGCATTGGTAGGCAGTTACACTCATCTTTTGCTACTTGTGTGGTACTTCACTACTTGGATTGTTTTATGCCAAGGGGGATCATTAGAACCAAATTTATATGTTTGATTTACTCTGATTGAGCTAGTTTCTATGAAATTTGTGTGTCCATTCATGAATTTTGCTTCATGCATGCTAGCTTGTGCATATCTATGCTAAGCAAGAAGTAGCCTACTCTAGGCACTTCTAGTTGTGAGGCTGAGTATATGGCACCTTTCACATTGACTATCATGTTTTGGTTACTCTTCTGACACCATCATCTTCCAAAATAGGAAGAGGACATTAGTAGTTGTGAGGAACCTTGTGTTCCATGCATGTAGCAAGCACATTCAGTTGCACTTACATTATATGAGCAAGACGTTCTCTGCTAGAGAGATCAATTTGGCTTAGGTGCCCACATAGGATAATGTGGAAGAACTTTTCATGAAGGCTCTACCTAGGGACAAGTTTGAAGCTTTTCACAAAGCTTTACACTTCCTTTTGTCTCTTGGGAGCCTCCATGTGAGGTTTCTTGGGTGTGTTCTGATGAGGCCTTTTGGAGGTATAAGATGGACCAGACTAATGAAGCAGGAATGCTCACAATCTATGAGTTTAAAGATCCTGATAGCCCAGACAAAGTCACCTATTTAGACAATACTTCAGAAAGGATCTTTGTGGTCATGGAGCATGGAAGGCACACCTACACTTGTAAGGGAGAATTGTTTTTCCCCCAACCAAGATCCAATGTCTCTTATGGTCACCAAGGAGTTGGAACATCCCAAGCTCATGGAGCTCAAAGGGACAAGAGTAGAGATAGGCCAAGGGTGAGCTTTGCTAAACCACTAGGAAGAGAAAGAGCGAGAATGAAGATGGATAGAGTGGAAAGCCAGAGACCTAGAGACCCAAGGAACCAAAGAAATGCTGATGATTTCCCTCTGCCAAGACCTAGAGAACACATTAGGACCTTGAGGCCAACCCAGCTGGATAAGTCCATGAAGAATTGTTTTGATGGCACTCGAGACCCATACGATCATGTGGCCGAATTTAGGCAAGTCTTGAGAGCTGAACAAGTTGAGGATCTATTCATGCACTATAATGTTTTTGGTCTAACTCTAAAGAAAACAGCCCCTACATGGTTTCAGCTGCTTCACCAAGGTCAGTTCAGGAACATAGACCAACTTCTAGAAGTCTTCATCACAGAGTTTTCTAAGAGTGGCATACAGCACAATACCTCTTCCTTAATACGTAGCTTCAAACAAACACCTCAAGAGATGGTTAGACTTGTAGGGAGAAGGTTTAGACAATACCTAGAGAGATGTCTTGTTCCAGGGTTACCCACTCCAGCCAAACAAGTGGCATTATTCCTAGATGGATTGTTGAGTACCAAATTGAGATCATATGTGTACTTGAAGGACCTTAGAACCATAGAAGAGTGTGTACACATGTGCATAGACATCGAGGATAACCTAGGGGAGGAATTAGAGCTTTCAAAAATCTACAAAGATTCAGATAGCTCTACTAGCCTCAATTCAAATCCATCCACATCTATTGAGGAACTTGCAGAGAATGTATCTCAGAAGTTAGGAGTCTCAAGCAAACAAATACCAAGGTTTGCCCTAGTGAAAAGATGCTACACTTGTGGAGGTGACATATGGCAAATGTATGTCCAATTATGGCTCAACCCCAAGTGAACCCTAGCAGCCAATACTGCACCATAGAGCGAAGATACACTAACCATACCACACAAGACTGCCCTTATAACAAGCAAACTATTAGCCATATCCACAACAGGGAAGATAGTAGAACTAGTACCCACCACCACAATATGTCAGACCACAGCAACCCTATGAGCAACCCTACTAAACCTAGCAAAGGCCTCAGCATGTGTTAGCTCAACAACCTCCAACTCCAGCCAATGTGATTCTAGTGAAGTACACAACTACGGAAGAGAATCTGAATAGAGCCATAGTGCTAGTAACACCATTGCTTTCAGAAAGTGACCCCAGTGATCATAGTTTTGACTCTACTCACATTGATAGTCCACAGGCTTACTACATGCAGTCACCTGAGCATAACGAGTCATGCTATTATGAAGACATGAGTGAACCTAGTTGGGAGCTAGAGTATGCAAATGTCATGTATGCAAACCCCAACTGTAGACCTCAACCTATGTAGGTAAGACCCCCATTTCCTAGAGGACCGTGCTACCAATGTCAAGAAGATCACCTCATTCGTGATTTCCCTATGCTTGCACCTACACAACCCTAATCTGTGACAATTCAAGGTTTGCTCGGATTGTGGGAAAGAGCATCTATTGTAGGATTGTCCTAAGAATCCCAAAATATGGCAAAAATCACTCCTATCAATGTTATTGGGTTAGTTGTAGACTCTACAGGAAGTGTAACTTCCATTGCACCAGTGCAAGTGGTCACTAGAGCTCAAGCTTTGTAGCAAAACCAAGGTTTAGGCTAGGAAAAGAGTTTCGAGGTTAGTGAAACTGAGAGCATAACTAAGAAGAGGACCAGAGCTTGGAAGGATAGTCGCAAGAGAATGAAAAGGCAATGGGCAAAGAAGATGAGTGAACTCAAGGAAAGTCTAAGAGAAAAAAAAAACCAAGATAATTGAACTCACATCTGAAACTCACTCTCACACTACTCCAGCACCACCATTCCCATCTCCCTCCAATCCACCACCATCCAACCCACCTCACACAATTCCTCCACCCCCTAGAGTAGGATCACTCTTAGCAGATCCCACTCCCAAGGACCTAGACATGATGCTTAAGGTATATCAGGCCATAATCCAAGAAGGGCCAAACGTAAAGGATCATGAAAAGTGTTACCCTAGAGCGGAACTAGAGCTTGAGTGAACTAAAATTTGTGCTAAGATGGAGGAATTGGCTCAAACCATGTTTGAAGCTAGTCCCCTCTTTAACTTCTCTAGTTCAACTAAGACATAGTTGCACTTTGATGGACTGTTAGAAAGTTTGGAGAGGCTAATTGAAAAATCTGAAAAGGACCCCGTCTCTCAAAGTAAGAACAAGGCAATTGAAAGAATAAGCCTTCCTGCCTAGGAAGCTTATGTTTCTAACTCCATAGAACCGGATGCTTCTTCTTCTATAGAATTCCTACGAGAGATTCAAGAAGAGAAATGGGCTAAAGAGAGTGAAGTTCCTCCTCCCATTGAACTTGTGGATGACTTGCATGATCAATTCCCACAAGACATTCCTTCCATTTATGGAGAGCAAGAGAGTGCCCAATTCCAAGAGAGGTATTAGACTTCGAGTCTAATTCTTTATAGTAGCTACCCCATTTCACAGGCGCATGGGAAGCTAAGTCTACTTGTATGAGAGCACCCACGGTCATGATAAGGAATGAAGAAGCAATCATACCTAGGAATACAGAGGTAGTAAAGAACACAAAATTGCAGTGCAATCTCACTTTAGAAGAGCTACTCAAGGTTAGGCCAGAACTATGGAAACATATAGCCAATCAGGTGCCACAAATAGCAAAACCTCGTTCCCAGGTAGGTTCTCATAGAACGGTGTCGGCAATACCCTTGGATAAGATAGGAGACATGAGCCAAGGAGAAGAAGGAAACACCTATCTTCCAATTACCTACCAAGGTTACACCACCAATGCAATTCTGAACTCAGGAGCACGAGTTGCAATTGTTACCACTTCCCTATGGAAGCAATGGGGCAAATCAGCACTTAGGGCAACGAGAATGAAATTGCAAATGGCGGATGGTCACATTGAGAGACCCTCAAGAATGCTAGAAGGAATAACTCTCACTACATGTTGTGTAGAGTTTGAGCATACTTTTGCTATATGTGACTTTAGAGAAAATCAGGCATATGAGAAGATTTTGGGAAGACCATTTATGCGGTGTTGCAACTGGTACAAGATTGGGGAACCAATTCTTTGTATTTGCAACACTTAGGTGTTACAACCAAAGTCAATCTCAAGGATTACTCTCATAGAGACATACTGCCTATTCAATGGAATCCCATC
This sequence comes from Ceratopteris richardii, assembly GCA_020310875.1. Lineage (NCBI taxonomy): Eukaryota > Viridiplantae > Streptophyta > Polypodiopsida > Polypodiales > Pteridaceae > Ceratopteris > Ceratopteris richardii. The sequence goes on along the minus strand of CM035428.1, from coordinate 80,140,465 downwards.
CATAGAGCCAAAGATGATACGGAGTTAGTGCATTCCATAGGATCAGGATCCTCATGGATGCATGAAGACACTCACTTGTGGATGTGTAAAATAGTAGTAGAAGAAGAGAAGAGAGAAAACGCTAGAGAGGTAGAGAAGAGAGAAAACGCTAGAGAGGTAGGCACAAAGGAAACCCATAGATCAATTCAAGACTCAGCCTATGCACCTGTAGTATTTCCTGACGAAGAGTTTGAACTGTTGATATATTTAGGTAGTGATGTGTGTGAACACTTTGGAACGTCGGGGCACTTTTTTCCCTCTTTAGGAGGTTTTTTCCCCCGGCTTGTATATACGCCTATTGCCCTAATGGGCTACTTATCTTTGTACATTCTCTAGTAATACATTTTCAGTATTGTGTGTTTGTGCTCCAAGCTTCTTCTTCTTCCTTGTGTTGTTTGCGTGCTTCCGCAGACGTCTATCTCCAACAATTGGTATCAGAGCAGGTTGTCGCTTCTTCTAGGGTGCCGTCGACACTCCTCCGTTTGCAGTCTCAGATTCGCATGAAATTTGGTGAGCATACTCAAGGTGTTTTCGAGATCAAAACTGCTTCGCTTTGTGGTGCCGAAATCGCCATCTGAGCTCATTTCGGCCTCCAACGCACTATCACAGCGCTTGTGCAGGCTATTTTGTCCTTTTGTGCCAAAGGTATATACCAGTTTCTGTTCGCCAGTTTAAGGGTCTCGAAGTCTGCTACATGTCTAGTAGAACTCGTCTGGGCAGTTCTGTTCAACTTTTTGAGATACAGTCAATTTTCTGCATCAAGGTATTTTAGTCACCAGCCATGGCTGAAAGCAGTGATGTGTTCCGTATGTTGGCTGTTGAGGATAAGTTGGATGGTACGAACTACCCATTATGGGCTTATATGATGCGACATGTACTGGTTGCAAAAGGATTGTGGAACATTGTGCAGGGTGTTGAAAGACGTCCTGTTACACCTATAACGACATGTACTCCAAATATAGGTGTTGGAGTTGATGAAGATGGTGTCGAAGATGATATTCCGCAGATTCCTGTTCCTGCTGCTGTTTCTGTTGCACCTACTGCAGAGCAGATTCGTTGGGATGGCAGAGATGCCCAGGCACATGCATTGATAGCTTTTTCTGTCAAACGTGCCATTATTCCTCACATTCGCTCTTGCAGAAAAGCAAAGGATGCTTGGGATACACTTACCACTTTGTACCAGGCTAGGAATGAGGCTCGTCTTGCTTACCTCCGAAAACAGTTGGAGAGTGACCACATGAATGAAGGTGATTCTATGGACAGTTTTCTTACAAAGATCAAAGACCTGAAGGAACAATTGATTTCTGCTGATGAGGTTATACCAGATAGCTCACTTGTGCAGACCGTTCTGAATGGTCTTCTTGATTCATATCAGAGTTTTGCCTCTACTCTTCGGTTGATGATGAAAGGCAATCCGAATGCCTTGTCATTTGAGGAATTAGTCTCTGTTCTGTTGCAGGAAGATCAGTCCAGGCAGAACAGGTCCATTATGCGTGTTGCAGATCAAGCTTTCCTGGCTAGTCAGAAGGGCAAAGGAAAATGGAGCTCTTCTACTAGTAAGCAGAAATCTGCAAATGCTACACAATCGAAGAACCAGGATAAAGATGAGAAGAAATCAGAAAAGCAAAAATTGTTCTGCAAGTACTGTAAAGGAAATGATCATATTATAAAGAACTGTCCAAAACTGGCTGCTAAAGAGGCAAAAGAGAAAGAGGTTGGAATGGTTGTTGCAGAGGCCTCTACACCAAAAACAGAGTCTGCAAATCTTGTGCAGGAAGAAGAATGGGCGTTTACTACTGTCTGCAGTTTTGACCCATCTTCTCATGATCAGTGCATGTCTGCAGTAGACTCAGATGTTTGGTACTTTGACAGTGGGGCGACCAAACATATTACCTCGCAGCGCAGTTTCTTCTCTTCACTCGAGCCTGCCCCTACAGGGAATACTCTCACATGCGCCAATAACTCCTCTTATTCTGTTATGGGAGTTAGTACGATCATTCTGACTACTGTTGATGGTAGTTCTTTCACTTTGTCAGATGCTTTATTTGTGCGAGGGATAAAAAAGAACCTGTTATCAGTTTCTGCATTAGCCAAGATTGGCTTGGTTGTGAAATTCGTTGATGACAGGTGTACAGTCCATGATCTCTCAAATGGCGATGTGATTATTGCTTCTGGCATTTTATGTCATGGGCTGTATAAGCTCATAGACTATGAAAGATCTGTGAATGATTCGGCATGTGCAGTTCATGATTCTCAGGGTATGTCAGATGCAAAGCTTTGGCATGCACGCTTTGGTCATCTGAATTTTGCTAGTTTGTTACACCTGCAGAAATCTGAAATGGTGTCCTCTTTGCCCAAACTTGAGGCACCTGGAAAACATGTTTGTGAAGGTTGTATTTTGGGCAAAATGCAGCGTTCTTCCTTTCCAAAAGATGGTTCAGTTCGGGCTATGCAGAAATTGCAGCTTGTACATAGTGATGTCTGTGGTCCTATGCAGACACCCTCTTTTGGAAATTACCTTTACTTCGTGACTTTCATTGATGATTTTATGTACTGAACAAGTGTCCCACTAAAGCGTTGCACTCTATCACTCCATATGAGGCTTGGCATGACCGCAAGCCATCTGTTGCTCATCTGCGTGTTTTTTGTTGTTTGGCATATGCATTAGTGCTTGAACAACATCGCAAAAAATTGGATGATAAGGCAGTAAAATGTATTTTTGTTGGGTACAGTTCTGAAAGTAAAGGCTATCGTATGTATCATCCACAGACTAAACGCATTTTGGTTAGCCGTGATGTTGTCTTTGTGGAAGATGCTATTCAGATTGCTTTCATGTACTAAGGAGACATTTGTTAGCTCCAAAGACATGTATGATACTTTGATGCCTCTTTTTACAGGTGGACAGGCTAGTGCTGGTCCTAAGGAGGCAACTTCTCAGCCTTTGCAGGTTTCATATGATGATGCAGATCATTCCATTTCTGATGCAGATTTACATGATGCACTTGTTGATGAGAGAGCTGATATTGAGCAGGCAAAAACTATGCCAAAATGGCTTGTGCAGACTTTGCGTGACAGCAAATTAGATGCACCTTTGTCATATCGTACTTGTTCAGGCTCTCATAGTGCCTCCTTTGCATCAGATTGCTATGCTATGGCTGCATCTAGTCTCTGTGATGAGAATGAGCCTGTTTCTTTTGATGAAGCACAAAATTCAGAAAATTGAATGGTTGCTATGCAATCTGAATATGATGCTGTAATGAAGAATGGTACATGGTCTTTATGTGACTTGCCTCCTGGCAAGAAGGCCATTGGCTCTAAGTGGGTATACAAGCTGAAGCGTAAACCTGATGGTACAGTTGACAGGTATAAGGCTAGGCTTGTTGCAAAGGTTTATGCACAGGAAAGAGGCATTGATTTTGATGAGACCTTTGCACCTACATGCCGTATGACTACTGTTCGGAGCATTTGTGCACTTGCAGCCCATCATGGTTGGAATGTACATCAGTTGGACATTAAAACAACATTTCTGAATGGTGACTTGCATGAAGAAGTGTATGTTTTTCATCCCCGTGGCTTTGTGTAGAAAGGGCATGAAAACCAGGTTTGCAGGTTAAAGAAGGCATTATATGGTTTAAAGCAAGCACCACGTGCTTGGTATGAGAAGATACATGCCTATCTGATTGCACATGGTTTTGAGAGCAGTCCAACTGAAAGCACCTTATATGTTAAACATGCTAATGATGTGCTTTTGATCATTGTTGTCTATGTTGATGACATGTTGCTCACAGGTCCTATTGAGACACATATTGCTGATTTTAAGGCTGATTTGCATGCCTCATTTGAGATGTCTGATTTGGGGCATTTGCATCACTATTTAGGCATTCAGTTTATGCACGTTGATGGTGGAATGGCTTTGTGTAAAACGAAATATATTGACACATTATTGCAGCGTTTTGGCCTTGAAGACTGTAAGCCTATTGCCACTCCTATGGAGACAGGTTTACGATTGAGTCTTCATGATGCTGGAGATGCATTTGATGCTGTTCTCTATCAGCAGGCTGTTGGATGCTTGATTTACTTATGCATTACTCAGCCAGATATTCAGTTTGCTGTCTCACAGATGAGCAGGTTTATGCATTGCCCAGGAGTCACGCATTGGAAAGCGGTTAAGTGCATCTTTTGCTACTTGAGTGGTACTCGGCTACTTGGGTTGTTTTATCCCAAGGGGGGATCACTACCACCAGATTTGCATGCTTTTTCTGACTCAGATTGGGCTGGTTGCTATGACACTCGTGTGTCCACCAGTGGTTTTTGCTTCATGCTTGGTAGCTCATGTATATCTTGGTTGAGCAAGAAGCAGCCTACTGTGGCCACTTCCAATTGTGAGGCTGAGTATAGGGCAGCTTTCACAGCGACTGTTGAGTGTGTGTGGCTCAGACGCCTTATGGCTGATTTGGGTGTTGGCCAGTCTTCTGCCACCACCATCTTCACTGACAGTCAGAGTGCATTGGCAGTTGCGAGGAACCCTGTGTTCCATGCTCGCACTAAGCACATTGAGGTGCATTATCACTATGTCAAGGAGAGGTTCTCTGCTGGGGAGATCAGCTTGGCATATGTGCCCACGCACGAGAACATTGCAGACCTTTTCACGAAGGCTCTGCCTAGGGAGAAGTTTGAAGCTTTCCGCAAAGCTTTGGGCTTACTTCCTTTTGTGGAGTGATTTCCACATAGCTTGGCACTTCCTTATACATGAGTTCCAGCTCCTTGTTCACCGCATCACTCGCAGGGGGGATTTGTTGATATATTTAGGTACTGATGTGTGTGAACACTTTGGAATGCCGTGGCACTTTTTTCCCTGTTTAGGAGGTTTTTTTCCCCCGGCTTGTATGTACGCCTATTGCCCTAATGGGCTACTTATCTTTGTACATTCTCTAATAATACATTTTCAGTATTGTGTGTTTGTGCTCCAAGCTTCTTCTTCTTCCTTGTGCTGTTTGCATGCTTCCGCAGACGTCTATCTCCAACATGAACCTCATGGTCGGGTAGAAATTTTAGCAACAATGGATGTAGCCATCAATGAAGAACAATGGACACCCCACTATGACAAGGATGGCTATGACATTCCCATGACCTGAAATGTCAAACCCTCTAAGCAAAAGCCATACACATATAATGATAACTATGCTGCTAAGATCAAGGAGGCGATAGATAGACTAGTGGAAGCTCGATTCATCTATCAAAGTGAGCACACTAAGTGGGTATCCCCCATTGTAGTGGTGCCCAAGAAGAATTGAAAATTATGTGTATGTATTAACTTGAAGAAAGTTAACACAGCCACCATTCGAGATAACTATCCACTTCCTATCATGGAGCATCTACTAGAAAGAGTAGTAGACAAGGAAGTGTACAACTTCCTTGATGGGTTTTCTGGCTACAATCAGGTAGCCATTGCTCTAGAAGATCAGCATAAGATAGCTTTTGCCATAGAATGGGGCATATTTTCCTTTCGAGTAATACCATTTGGTCTTATCAATGCGCCAACCACATTTCAAAGGCTAATGTGTCATGTATTTAAAGAATTCCTGAGGAAGAATTTAGAAGTCTATGTTGATGATCTTTGTCCTCATTCCAACATAAGGCAAACACATATCCCTGAGTTGAGAGCTATCCTTGACAAATGTAGAGAATATCAAGTCTGCGTGAACCAAGAAAAGTGTGTTTTCATGGTGATGAAGTAAACAGGCATACATTTCACAACCACTAGGTTTTGAAAACCCTAGTTATATTGTTTGTAGACTTAAGAAAGCATTGTATGAATTGAAACAAGCTCCTAGCTCTTGAAATTACCAGTTGGTTATGTATTCAGATGCAGATTGGGCAAGAGTAAAGAATGATAGAAGAAGTACCTTTATATACTTAGCATTTTTAGGTTCAAAATTGGAGCTCCAAGAAGCACCCGATAGTTGCTTTATCTTCAACTAAAGTAGAATATAGAGGTCCAACTATTGTGACTCAAGAAGCAATATGGCTCAAGGAGTTGTATTCAGATTTGGGACTTGTGAGTTCCAAACCTCACTTGGAGATAATCTAAGTTCCATGTATCTAGTTGCAAATCCATTTTTTCATGCAAGGAAAAAGCACATAAAATTTCATTACCACTTTGTAGGATAGAATCTTATAGAAAAGGAAATTGACATTTAATTTTTTCCTACTAAGAAGCAAATATCATACATGATGACAAAGCCACTTGATGGGACAAAGATTTGTAGATTCAAAGCTATGGAAGGTATTCAACCTATCAGAGAACCAATACTCAAGCATACTTTAGCTTGAGGGGGAGCTGTTGGAACATCAAGCTTGCATTATGCTTGAGGTGGATATGCTCAACAAAAAATCTATTATTTTGATGATGTCCTATATGTACCTTGAAGAATAGCACTTATGTGCACATTATTTTTTTGTATTAATTGGTTGATCACTTATGATCATTTCTTTAAGGTTCAAGGTATTTACCTTTGTAAAAGGAAAGATTAAAAGGCCTAAAAAACATGAGTTATAAGGGTTTGAAATTGAGTCTCTAACAATCTCCTTTGGCTGCATCAATTTCAGCCTCTACAAGTTTACATGTCCAATTCATTTGTGCCAGATCTCTATATCAGTGATAACTCCTACACCTTTTGGAAACATGGCTGCATTCATTTTTGGAATTTTCACATTTGAGGTGAACATTCTACCTAGTCTGTTTCCTTTGGCAATTAATCCTCCATCTTGTTTTTACTCTTCTTCATATAACCCATCAGCATTGAACCAGAATTATAATCCCTAGTCAACCATTTGTCCAACAAAAACTAGATTGTTTGTTATATTTCGAACATGGAGCACATTAACAAGATGTTTTACCTTCTCGTCCTCCATAGACAATTCTAAGATTCTTGTATGCTCGATAGGGTGTGATGGGTCATCACTTTTTTCAACATATCTAGGAATTGGTGATTTTTGCAAACTACTAAACCATTCTGCATGAATATTCATGTAATTTGAAGCACTTGAATCTACGTATTAGACATTACCATTCAGTTTTGAAACATTATCAGACATCGTATTTGTCATATGATGTTGAACCATGAATAGCTTCTCAAAATCATCTACACTTATGTATGCATAGTTGTTTTGTTGTCTTCTATTATTTTGATTCTTCAAACTGCAACCATGTTCAAAGTGTTGAGGTCTACCACAATTCCAACATCCTTTATTTTCATTAACTAAATCATTTCTTTGGAAATTTATGTGGCCTCTTTGGCTCCCCCTGCTTTGAAACTATCCTCTACCTCCTACGTGATTTTGATGTTGACCTTGGTCTTGGTTAATGTTTCCTCTTCCACTTTCAAAACCTCTACCTTTGCCTCTTCCTCTACTAGAGTAGAATACCTGTTCAAAACTAGGTTTTCATTGGGAGTTTGAGTCATCACCAAGATTCTTTTCTTTAATAATCAACATGGACACCAGATTAGAAAAATTTGGAATATTTTCCTTAGTCTATAAAGAAGTTCTGAATTGATTATATGTAGCTCCTAAACCACAAAGGCATACTTCCACCTTATCATCTTCATCTAAATTCATGCCAATAGATGCAAATGACTCACATATGCTTTTGATTTTCAGGGTGTAGTCACTTACCATCATGCCCTTTTCCTCCAATGTATGCAACTTGTTCTTGATTTGCAATTTTGTGCCTTTGTATTGGTCTCATACAATGTGACCAAACTACTCCAAGCCTCTTTTGGGGACTTAGCATCTTGTATATGTCCAATCATGCTATCCTCTATGATAAGAGATATCCAATACATTACCTTTCGTGCTCCTTGATTCCATTCCCATATGCTCTTAACTCGTCGGCAATCCGATTCTTCTTTGGTAACTGCAAAGCATTTTTGTTCTTTCCTTTGATGTACTTCTAGTAGCCTTTTCCCATCTGGAAATTCATTATTCTGGATCTCCAAGCATGGAAGTTGTTCTTGTCTAGCTTATCGCTCATAAGCTGAGTCATTCCATCTATGTTTGCCATTTCTACAACAATTCACAACACTGCAAAAACACAACAAGCATTACTTTTGCTTGAACGATGTTGCACTATAACCTTGTCGAGACGAAATCCTTCAAGGAAGTGTACCTTAAGAAATGTTTTTTTCAAGTTCATTTCATTGATGTTTTGAGTGTGATATGGTGTTTTTGACTACAGAGAGTTATAAATTGTGCATGTTTTGATTGAGTCGATTGATTATGAGGTGAGAAACCATATCATGCTTGTACATTAGACCTATATATTTGTAAATAGATCACTAACCTAACCATAAACCCCTGAAACGTACGGTTTGACCCTTGGAAAACCAAAGTTTGACCCTTGAAACCCCTTGAAAACCTAAGTTTTACCCCATGGAAACCTAACTTAACCCCTAGGAAACCCTAGGATTTTATTCCATAAATGTAAATAAAACCATTAGTTGATGTGTGTGACCATAAACATAGGCAAACCCTAACTTCCCCAATTTGAAACTTTTGGTTGGACCCTTAGAATTACCATTTATCCTAAGTCTAAACCTTCGATTTAATTTAATATGTACATAAGGTGTGAAACGAAACCTTAGTGTAAAAATAGAAAGACAAAAAGAAAAGGAAACAAAAAATAGAAAGAAGAAAAATTGGGAAAATTTGAAAAGAGAAAAATCAAAAAGAGAAAAATAAAAAATAGAAACAAAAGATGAGATTTTCCAAAAATAGCAAAAGAGCATGCAAGAAGATTCTAGAAATAGAAATTTTGAATAAGGAGGTTAGAAGATTCTAGAGAGAATTCCTAGGGGGAATAAGATACATCTAACTAATTCTTTTGTAGCACACCTCCACCTCATATAGCCCGCAATACATTTCAGGAGTGATTTCGAGACCACAACTGAATCATGATATTTTTCTACTTATTCATTTTCTTTGTTTTTCTTTTTCTTTTTCTTCTTTTCGTTTTCTTTTTTTTCATTTTGCAGCAACCATTAATGTACTTCTTTATGTATTCATTTTTCGTTCTTTTTTTTTTCGTAGATTTTTTGTTTAAGGGGAAAGGCTTAACCCCTATTTAGAGCTAAGGTTCTAGAAGCATGCTACAGTCAGAACTAGGATCTCATTAGCTAAACGATTCAGAAAACAAAGAAGCCTACTTGTATAAAGTAAATCTACCTTTACTAACGATTGCAAGTCAAGTGTTCCTCTCTCCTATCCTCATAACAAATTATAAGTTTCCTTAATTTAACCTTTAACTCACATACACATTCCTACTTTGATTTTTTTTTCAATATTCACATAATTTTAATAAACTTCCTTTTATACAAGAAACACATCAATTTCTAACTGTGAAATGCATGAAAAAGAAATTTTGATATTAAAATTAAAGAACAATTAGCATTATTTCACCTGATATACTTATGCTTCATCTTCATCTCTTCTTCAAATTCATCATAAATTTGGCAAAAAAAATCTTCAATTTATTTTCTCAACTCGTCTTCAAGTCCTATTAGTAATCACAAAGTAAAAGCTACAAGAAAATAAATTTTCATCATCAATCATATTGCATCACATTTTTTTTTTGTAATCATCATCATATTTTATTATATTTTTCATCATAATATTGATAAAAGAAAATCATATTATTCATCATATTCATCATAATTTTCATCATATTTTTATCAAATGTAAAAAGGAAAGTCATATTTACACCATATTTTGTCATATTTTTCATCATAATACTAGTAAAAGAAACTCATATTGTTCATCATATTCATCATCATAATTTTCATCATAGTTTTATCAAATATGGAAAGGAAAATCATATTTGCATCATATTTTATCATATTTTTCATCATAATACTGGTAAAAGAAAATCATATTGTTCATCATATTTATCATCATAATTTTCATCATACTTTTATCAAATGTGAAAAGAAAAATCATATTTGCGTCATACTTTGTCATATTTTTCATCATAATACTGGTAAAAGAAAATCATATTTTTCATCATATTCATGGTCATAATTTGCATCATATTTTTATCAAATGTGAAAAGAAAAATCATATTTGCATATATTTTCTCATAGTTTTCATCATAATACTGGTAAAAGAAAATCATATTGTTCATCATATTCATCTTCATAATTTTCATCATATGTTTATCCAATGTGAAAAGAAAAATCATATTTGCATCATATTTTGTCATATTTTTCATCATAATATTGGTAAGAAAATCATGTTGTTCATCATATTCATCGTCATAATTTTCATCATATTTTTATCCAATGTGAAAAGAAAAATCATATTTTATCATATTTTTCTTTTTTACAATAATATCTTCTTTTTCATCATAATTTTTAGTAAAGGAAAATCACATTGTTCATAATAATTTGCAAACATATTGCTCGTATATTTTCAAACATATTTTTGTTCAAAGGAAATCATACTGTGATCAAAACTTTTTGTTTGTATATTTTTCACCATATCATAATGCATCATAATTGTTATTCATCATTTGATTCATAATTATCCTATTCACTTTCACATATATAGTTTGCATCATCTCATGTTTTCACAATAAGAAGATCAAATTTTTGCATAATTGACTAAGAAGGAAAGTATATTTTCATCATATTTCATATTTTCATCATATTTCATATTTTACATCATAATTATCATCAAAATTATGATAAAAGAAAAATCATAATGTAGTTATTAAGATTAATACACAAATATTTTGAAAGCAAATTTTTGTCATAAACGTTTAGTAGGTTTATGAAGCATCAAAATAAACTTTTAATAAATTTTCATAAACGTTCTACAACCATTAAATCAAAAATAGGTTCAAACTTATAAAAAAGGTTAAAAATTTCATTAGAAAAGGTCCTCATGAAGTAAATCAAATATATAAACTCATCAAAATTTAGGAAATGTGTATCTTTGATCAAAATGTATAAAAAAGCACAAGGAAATTATTTTCTCAATTTTGTTTCTCTCTTTTTCATAAGTTTAGGAGAGGTTTTGGTATTTTGTTCAATGTTCAATATAGCTTCTTGTACCCATTTTCCTATATCTTTGTCATTATCAAATTTAGTATGAATATCTTTATCATCATATGGTTGAACTTTTAATTCATCAAATTTATCTTGATCACAACCGTTGTCATTGTCTATGACTTTAAGTTCATAATTCACATAATATATGTCTTCTTTTCCATCAATTTTTATTGATTTTTGAAGTTCATTTTCATCATTCTTTATCCTTGCATATTCTACTTTATCAATCTGTTCCAATGTATTCTGACCATTTCTTTTATCAAGAGGTTTAGTTTGATTGTGAGTGTTACTCATAAATTTTGGTTTTAGAAGATTTTGATCATTGTCAAAGGATGTACCTTGAGTCTCAAATTTGTTCATAGATTGTAATTCACATGAATTGGTTTTCCCATCATGGCTCTTAGATCTCCACTGTGTTTGAATTTTGTTACATGTTTTAGGTCTAAATTTAGTTTGGTCAAAGTATTCTCTCATCCCTCCTCTACCTAAATTTAAATGCAAAGGTAGTTGGGTTTGAAAGTCACAAATCTTATGGTCATTTGTAGTGACTAAGTGTAATTTACATGCATCATCATATGCAACACAATCATCATACATATGGCCTAATTGGTCACACCAAAAGCATCTGATTGGACGTACTCTCCTATTCATAGCCCTATGGATGGATTGTCTATGGTCAGATATTTGGTTTCTGTCATGCAATTTTGTAGATAGGCTTTGAGTTTCATGTTCATGTTTGCACTTGCATCTAGGTAATTCATTTACTTCTTTGGTCAATTCATCAATTTTGCTCTTTAGATTTGTAATAACTTCTTTTAAAATATCACACATCACATGACTTGAATTGAAAAACTCACTAAGTTTATTAATTAATAGGAACACTTCTTCAAATTTGGCTTGATTTGATGATTTTAGCTTATCCCCTAGTTCTTTGAATTGTGATTCAAATTCCAAAATCTTATTCTTAATTAATTCTTCAATATTAGAGCTTTTATCATGTGTATTTACTTGAACTACCTTCTTCTGCCCCATTGAAATGCATCAAAAAGTAAGGTTCAAGAGTTAGATCAAATACCTAGAGTATGGATCGAAGAAGAGGCTTCAAAGTGAATATGTAAAAATTTATATAATTTAATTATTTGATCAAATTCTAATACATCAATATCTAATGAATGAATATGTGAATACTTTTTTGCTTCAAATGTCGATGAGAGGGGTGGAAAAAAGTGTTAAGGCTCCTCCGTCGTGATTGCCCTCTTCCCCTAGAGGCGATCAGATCCCTAGGGAATAGCCCTCAATATCTAGGGAAAAGGAACTATGCTAGAAAAGTCTCCACTTATCATTGCTACTCCTCTCACCTGCAAACAAGAAGAATATAAAGGTTAACTTTTTTAATTAATGTTGAAAACACAACTAATAATTCTAAGCACACTAGCATCACATTTCACGTCCGGTTCACCAAATCTGTCCAAGGGTGTGAATGGAGACAAATGCAGATCAGAACTGACTTGCGATTGCCTCACTATGTGACTACCTGCTGGGTGTTTCATAGCGTACTCTAGGATTTTTGATGTGTTTTAGTATGTGAAAAGTGATTAACTATAGTTTAACAAACTATTTAAGATTAGCATATGAATCTATTGTTTGTAAGGTTGCACAACTCTATACCTAGAAAGACCATTTTTGTACTAATCCCAGATTCATGTTTCATTAGTTATACAATCTTTGATTAATTCGTCCACTACATTTTCATTCTCTTCAGGTTGGTTATTACGTCTTATAGGTGGAGTCAACAGATTCTCACTATTCTCAGGTTCAAGTGACACAATTGAAAACAAAGCTAGAAATCTAGATAATCAATAATCATATTATGGGGAGATTAAAGATTCATCAACAATACGGTCCTTAATAATTTCCTCTATTTCTATTTCTTCATTAGTTTCATTTTCTTTGGATTGGATGGTAGTATTATCAATAAGTGGAGGTAATAAAGTTTCTAAAATAAATGATGTATGTATGTTTTTTTCTTTGGTAGATTCATTTGAAGACACATTTCTTGTAGACATCAGAAATAAAGAAGAATGTTAAGCTTCAATTGATAAATGAAGTATTGTCGTAATAATGCTAAAGACCTTTTGAGTAGTAATACTGCTACATTTCTTCATAACTAAAATAAATCCTATACAAATACTTTGATGAAATTCCTATACAAATACTTTGATGAGAAAGTCTAATACAAGATTTAAGTTCAAAATATGATTTAAGAAAGGTAGGAGAAGCAGCATATAAGCAGCTCAATCTCCTGGTCAAAAGCTTGTAGGTTGCATCAATTTGTCACTTCTCGTCATCGTCATCAATGATCTGCAGAGACATACATTAGGAAAAAAACAACATAAGTATGTCTCATAAAACATAAAGCACACTTACATATAACACGCTCATACATTTTTTATACTCATGCATATGCTTACACATGCATACTCCATCACTCATGTATAAATTTATTTACCTAGGTATGTATTAATCATGCATATGCATACACACATAAACCTACATATGCACATACATATACATACATGCATTCATACACTAGTCATGCATCTAACATACATAGGCATTCACATTCTCAATTATGCTAATACTTATTCATATGTTCATGCTAACATATATTGTCATACATGCTAACACACATGCTAACTTATGCTAACACACACTCATTCATGCTTGCTAACATACACTTACATGCATGTTAACATACTCTAACTTTTGCTAATACTCATTCATTTATTCATGCTAACATACACTTACATGCATGCTAACATATGCTAACTCTCTTTCATAAACTAATCCAAATTCATATATTTTAATACATTTACCTTTACACAAGCTTACATTTAGAAAAGCTTACACAAGCTTTCATCTCTCATACTTATGCATTAACTCAGGCCACACTCACATCATTTTCATTCTTTAATCTTACTTACACATGCACTTCATGCATGCTTAAGTATCTAATTAGGCATTCTTATGCATGCATACACTTAATATAATGCATACACATATATGCATTCATCACTCTTATGCATACATGCACATTTAGATGCAATCATGCACATGCAATCACACTTAGGTATACTTATGCACATGCATTCATACTTAGGTATACTCATGCACATGCATTAATACTTAGCTATACTCATGCACATGCATATGAAAGCACTCATCCTCATACACATGCATGCTATCGTAAGCTAATAAGCTTATACTAACTCACTTACTTTTATGCTAACACATATGCATAAACCTAACACACATTCATTCATACATTCATTCATGCACACATGCATCTATATTCATTCATGCATATACATTCATTCATATACATGCATACATCACTTACATACATGCAAATATTTCTCATGCATACACACTAGGTTCATGCATACATGTTCTCCTTCCTATGCTTATTCATATACATGTATAGATACTAACATACATATGCATCATGATCATAAACATACATTTACTTTTATTCATGCATATGCACTCATACTTAGATGCACTCATGCATTCACATTTATGTACATACACTTTCACATTCATACATGCATTTATGCACAAATGCATCTACATGTATTCATGCTTATGCATTCATTCATGCATATATGCATCCACATTCACATCCAAACTCGGACATGTACACATTGTATATTGTTAGCAAATCAATGAAGCGATGTTGCATGGATCCATATAAAGCTATCTATACATGCTTATTCATTAAAAAACAAACACATTAGTTAAATAAATAAATTAGATATCACTAATTGAAGTAAATAATTCTCTCTCTCTCTCTCATGATCTCTACTCCTGTGCATGCCAGAACAGTCGTCAGGGGAATTCCTGAGCTCTCTCTCTCTCTCTCTCTCTCTCTCTCTCTCTCTCTCTCTCTCTCTCTCTCTCTCTCTCTCTCTCTCTCTCTCTCTTCGTGTGTGTGTGTGTGCTATCAGAGCATTATATTTCTGAATCGCGACCAACAACACCATTCAACCTCTGTCCGATTCCTCTATCTCTTTGTTGCAACTTGTTGTGCCACCTTGGATTATCTCTACTTGCGAGCTCCTCCGACAGCCGATCCTCCTTTGAGAGCGGATCTGTGCTACTAATTTATCGAGAGATGTGGGTAGCCCCATGGAATCCATTGTCAGATCCTTTGCTTCAATGTAACAAAGCGGAACAAGAAATTCTGTAGCCGAAGAGCAAAAGATTACGTTCTTGTGTCGTACAAGCATATGATAAGATAATGAGTTAGAAAAAAATCACAGAAGCAAACTTTGTGCACAAATCGAACACACAACTTATGTGCACTTATGTATGTGTCTGTACACAAGCATGCGTGATTGCATGATGGAGAACAGATGTTCTTAAGTTCGCAACTAGGACGTTATGTCCTCCTTCCAGTCCACTAATATCCGCAAAGAATTAAGGTCTTCCATCTCCATAGAGAGAATTTCGAAAGCACCATTGAACCTGAGCGAGGACTAAAGCAATTGATGGGGAAATCTCTCTTTAGCAATTCTTTGGCATGGATTCTCTCCTCTGTTTTTCCTCTATTACAGCCTCAACAATGCCGAATCGAGCTCCCTCTCTCTCTCTCTCTCTCTCTCTCTCTCTCTCTCTCTCCCCCCTCTTGGTGCACAGAATCATTTCTCCATAGATCTATGCAGCGCTCTCTACAACTGCCTTCATTGCAACACCCATCCGTGGGTCTCTCTCTCTCTCTCTACCGTACGTGGAGAAGGAAGCATTAGGGAAAATAGGATATCACTTATTATATATACATATATATATATATATATATACATATATATATATATATATATATATATATATATATATATATATATATACATATATATACATATATATATATATATATATATATATATATATATATATATATATATATATATATATATATATATATATATATATATATATATACATATAGACTCGTACGAGCTCATGCATGTCTGTAGTTAACTAATACATATCACACACTAATACATGCATACTAAAAACTAACTATCTCACATCACTCAAGCACACATATAATTAGACGTATGTTCACTTGCACTTTAATATAGACATACATATAATATTTATATGAATAATAAAAGGTATATTAATTATTTGTTTATTATAGTATTTAATTATTAAATAGTTATTTTTCTCGACTTTTTAATTTATATATTAGATATATATTAATTAACCATATATATATATATATATATATATATATATATATATATATAGAAAAATATCATAGAAAGAAGGGAAAAACACATTCAAAGCTTTGGGAAGTTAAAGAGAAAAACAAGAAAAAGAAATCAAGTCAGATAAAACCAAGAAAGACTAGAGGAAATTAAGATCAAGATCAAGTAGAAATTCAAGTCAAGAAAGTGAAAGACCAAGTGAGTTAGATCAGATTCTAGCCTAGGTAGAGAGCGTTTAGACTGACATCCACCTCTTGTCTCGTGACCCATCGAGTTTCTTCTCTAAGATCTACTCTGAGCAAAAAGATATAGTAGAGTCTCTCACATTAGGAATCATTTTGAGCTCTAGGACAGACCATAGAAGAGAGATGGAGGAAGTGTTTAAGGAATTAGTGATAGAGAAATAGAGGGCTTGTGTACTCCAAGCCATCTTGAGAGAAAAAGGCAAGTTCACGGGTCTAAATGTGACTGAATACCTACATGTATTTGAGGACCAAGCAGGAATCTATGGTCTACCTAAAGATATATCTACACATTACTTCACACGGGTAGTTTCGGGATCTATCTTGGCATCTATACTAGCCCACATAGAAAAGGTTTGGACTGAATTTCGAAAGGAACTTCATAAGTTATTTTACCTATAAGATTTTTCCCAACATAGTAGAGAAGGGTTCCTTTGGTGGGTTAATTTCCTGAACCCCACTTCATACCTTACTCACTTTTTAAATGCATTTCTAAGAAGGTATGCACAACTTCCACAGGCTAATTTGGACTCATTAAAGCCTAACTTAGTCATTTCCTTTCTTAAGACTTAAGTCCTGAAGACACGACTGAGGTCGAGAGATTAAGGATAGACGAGCTTGGTAAGAGGTTTGGTTTGATAGAAGATTGGGCCATAGTGAGGAGAGAAGTTGAAGTAGTTGCCCAGATGAGGCAACAATAGGCCGTATTATATGATAGACCGGCAGAAACAGCTCCACAACCACCTACGGAGGCACCTCTTTGAGCAATTCTGAATGTGCCTGCATCATAAGCTTTTGCTAATGTTGCATCCACTTCGCGCTCACCAATAGACTTAGAGCTTGAGATCCTAAGCAAGAAAATAGAGAATTTGATGTCAATGCAAGCTTATATGTCAAAAGAAATGGCTAGCATACATAATAAATTATATTCTATGGCGTATCAGGACCCCACTCCTCCTCAGGCAAGCACTAGTTATGTAGACATGATACAAAGGAATGTTATGCCTATTCCAATCATCAAGGTTATGTAATACCTCAGCCTGCACCTCTAGTGTAGCCTGTTGCTCAGCAGACACTTGCACCACCAGTCGAGCCCACATTTTAGAGAAACATTGGACCCTTTGAGAGACAAGCTACTGGTGGGTTTGGAGGGGCAAAGAGATCTATGTGGTGCGATGCACAGGAACATTTTTCCTATGTGTGTGAAGAGTTAAAGCAAGAAAGGAGTACTAGTTAGTAATAGACATGGATAAGAAACTCTGCGACTTTAGAACCCGCCTTCCTCTACTTGTGAACTCGTGGAAGGGAGGAATGAAGAAACTTTATGAGAATTTATCAAGCAATAATGCCAGCACATCAGCAACTTAGTTAGAGCCACTAGAGGAAGGGGGTGAAGATGAGATTAGACCTCAACCTCGATGAAACTACTCTATAGAAGCTTTAGTGAGGGCTAGGGACGTGATTATGCAGAAGACTACCTGGAAGTCTCTTGTAGATCAGTTCTCGATCTACTCACATATAGCAAATATAGAGGAAAAGAGGAAGAGGGATAAGAGCCAAGAAAAGGTTGAGCCAAAGAGGAGAGTAACAAGGAAGAAAAGTAAAGAAGTTGAAGAGAAGGCTAAAGAACCTAAAAAGAGAGTGCAATTTAAAGATTTTCTTGCTTCTCAAGAAGAGGCAAAGAAGAAAGAAATAAAGGAGGGAAAGAGGCTAGCTGAGCCAATCAAGATTCAAGAGCCAAATTAAGAGAAAGAGAAAGAACTCATTAGAATATTCAAGAAAAAGATAAAGAGAAGAAGAAGAAAAAGAAAAAGACCCCAAAAGTTGTATTGATTTCTGAGTTAGAAAAGAAGAATGACGCGAGAGAGATATTTAAATGATATTCTAATAAAGAGCCAAGTGACAATGTCCTTGGAGCAGGTTTTCTCTCTAGCAAAGACTGAATTCAAGGATAGCTTTATAAAGCTGATAAAGAGGAAAAGATTCCCATTAGCCGAGGATGCAGAAATGGAAGAGGGGATTGAAGATATGCAAGTAACAAATGAAACAGTGGCTTGAGTGACTCTTTCGATGACGAGAGTGATGAGATTGTAAGATGCCATAGGAATTCCCTAGGTCCTTTTACACCCAATGATGAGAAGAGAAAGACAGAAAGTGACTATACGAGGACTTTTTGGGCGAGAGGCACACTTGAAACGAAGGTGAAATTAGGAAGCAATTAAGATTCATGTTTTAAGTGAGTATACGAGGACTTTTTGGGCGAGAGGCACACTTGAAACAAAGGTGAAATTAGGAAGCAATTAAGATTCATGTTTTTCTTTGGCCATGATTGACTCAAGGTTAGAATTAAATGTGATCAGAAATTATATGATCAGTTTAGGCGGCCAATAGATAAAGATCATGGATGGAGGATGAGGACGGTAGATAATGGCTCTAGAGCTCTACTTGGGGCATGCACGTTTTTACCCGTGATGATAGGAGGGATTTCAGAGGAATTCCACTTCTTCATCCAGGATCATTGTTCGTACGAGGCTATCCTAGGGCAACATTTCATAGCCAAAGTACGAATGGAAACTAAGGCAATGGATGACGGATCTTCCTATGCCAGAATCCGTTTAAGATCTGGTATTCATTCTTTCCAAGTAATGATAGTGTGCCCGAATCATTCAAGAAATAGAAAAAATATAAGAAAGAGACCCATTAACTCTCATGATGATGATGAGTGTATGCCCGTAGGAGAGTATGGGGCTTTTGCTTATCAAATTCTATTAGGATCCACTGTTGAGCAAGACAATAGTGGGAGTTGGTTTGATGTCTTGCGCAACTCTGTAGAGAGTTTCTCTATTTATTCATCTTCATTTATGTTGTTGTGCTTACAGAAAGAAAATTTTTCAAATAAGTTCAAAAAAGATCATGAAAGACACTATAAAGATTTAGGAATCATATTGCCTGATGAATGGAGCTAACACTTTCTCTAAAGAAACCTGTTTTTGGAGTCGTTGAGGTCCTCATTGTAGGACATATGTGTGGACACTATGGTCGAAAGCCATACCCGCAGAAAGTTGAGGTCATTAGCAGAATTTTTGAGGTGTGTCGTAATGTCAGTGAGATGAGAAGTTCTTGGGAGCCTATGTATTCTATGTGATATGGATTCCTCACTTTGCTCACATTGCAAACCCATCATATGATCTTTTGAGAAAGAAAAAGAAGTTTATTTGGGCAGAGAATCAGACGAGAGCAATGCGTAGACTGAAGCAATTGCTAATTGAAGCCCCAATTCTAAAGTGTGTTGATTACTCAGGTTAGAGGTCTATCATTTTGACTGTTGACACCAATCCTATTGATATAGTTTGGTTCATAGGACATGATGATGATGAGGGGCAGAGATATGCACTTTGCTTCGGTGCAAAGATTTGGCATGACACTCAAAGAAAATATCCGCAAATAAAGAGAGAGCTATGGGAACTAGTGACTACTTTAAAGCCCAATAAAGAGTATTTCATTGGGTCAAATGTGGTCATTGAGACCGACTGTCTTCCCACACTAGTCCACAAATAAATATAGCTCCATCAGGAAAAAGTCCTACAACTGTTTCTTAAAGGATGGACTTATTTGGCAACACACTAAGGGCAAGGTAAAGAGTCCACATAGGGTACTGAGTTCTAGGAGTCTTTAGAGCAAGGTGATGAGAGAGATGCATGAGACCTTATGGGCAGGTCACGAAGGATCTTATGCTACTTATGAAAAGATTAGGGAAGCTTACTCGTGGCCTGGGATTTAAGTGAAAGTGAGAGATTATGTAGAAACTTGTGCTACATGCCAAGTGCATTCATCAGTTAGGCACAGAGACCCGTTACATCCAACTTACCTTCCTTGTATTCATTACAAGTGGGTGGTCGACCTTGTAACCATGCCCAAATGGGATAGATAAGATGAGGTATATTGTAGTTGCCAGAGAGGACTTGACCAACCATGTGGAAGATCGAGCTCTTCGTACAAAGACGACTTATAATGTATGCAAATTCCTTTTAGAAGAAGTTATCTCAAGATTTAGTTATGTTGAGAAAGTGGTTGTGGATAGGGGAGACTTGGATGCGAGAGAGGCAAAAGAGTTCTTTGATCATCATGGAATTCGATTGTCTCTCACCACTACCTATAACCCTGAGGAAAGATCGAGAGAGGTCACCCTTCCATTGTGAAGGCGATCTTTAAGGCTTCTAGCGATGTTATAAAGCAGTGGCCTAGATTTCTTCCATTCTCATTATGGGCAGATAGGATGACATATACTTGGTCCACATGTTTCATGCCTGCTGAATTGATGTATTGTGAAAAGCCAGTCTTTCCCATCTAAACTCGGATACTGACATGGTTGATGCTCCCATGGAATGATGGTATAATGAGAGAGGAAATTTTATCATTGCGAATTAAGTAGGTAGAGCAAGCAAATGAAAAATTGAATTAAGCGGTCCAAAAGATAAAGGAGTCTAGGTTGAAAAACAAGATTTATTTTGACAAAACGCATCGACTTAGACCACGTAGGATTGAGGTAGACGATTGGGTGTTGGTGTATGATAGCACATTCGACACTCAGTATGATGCTAAGAAGAAATTGACTAGACGATGGTTTGGGCCGTATGTAGTGACATCACTGTTTGAAAATGGAATGTATGCGCTTTGCGAATTAGACGGTAGTCCTTTGAGGTCATTGATTGTAGGAAAGAGGATAACCTTGTTCAAGAAAAGAAATGATGTAGATTATGAGATTGAGCAAGAACTGCTCGAGGATGTTGACGATGCTGAGGATGATATTGATGAAGAACAATAAATCAAGAAATTGAAGAAAAACTGGATCAAATAGCGATGAAGGTGGACCAAATTAATGAAGTGAAATGTTTCCAATTTCAAATTCTCTTCTCCTTTTGAAAGAGAATATGCATTACATTGTTATGTGTGATAAAGATTTGTACAATTTTAAGAAAATCAAGTAGGGATCAAGATAGCACACATCTATTATGGTTTTTCATGAAGCATGAGAAAGACAAAGATTTTTCAAAAGGATCCTGATATGCTTTGGTTGGATTTTGCAGGTTGGCCCATCAAGACGATCTGCAGGTTTAGTGGGGGGGGGGTGTCAGGACAAAATCCTTCAGGGAAGTGTACCCCAATATTTTTTTTTGTTCAAGTTCATTTCATTGATTTTTTGGGTGTGATATGGTGTTTTTGACTACAGAGAGTTATAAATTGTGCATGTTTTGATTTATTCCATTGATTATGAGGTGAGAAACCATATTGTTGTTAGACCTGTATATTTATAAATAGCTCACTCCTAACTGTAAACCCCTAAAACCTAGCGTTTGACCCTTCGAAAACCAAGGTTTTACCTTTAAACCCCTTGAAAACTTAAGTTTTACCCCATGGAAACCTAACCTAACCCCAAAGAAATCCTAGGATTTTAGGCTATAAATATAAATAAAACCATTAGTTGATGTGCATGACCTTAAACATAGGCAAACCCTAACTTCCCCAATTTGAAACCCTAGGTTGGACCCTTAGAATCAACATTTATTCTAAGTCTAAACCTTTGATTTAATTTAATATGTACATAAGTTGTGAAACCAAACCTTAGTCTAAAAATAGAAAGAGAAAAATAAAAAAAAACAAAAATAGAAAGAAGAGAAATTGGGAAAATTAAAAAGATAAAAATCAAAAATAGAAACAAAAGATGGGATTTTCCAAAAATAGCAAAAGAGCATGCAAGAAGATTTTGGAAATAGAAAGTTTATAAGGAGGTTAGAAGATTCTAGAGAGAAGTCCTAGGGGAACCTATAAATAGGTATCGAAATCTCATTTGTTTCTCCCCGTGGATCTTTACTGTGGATCTTCTCTCTAGATTCTCTCTAGGTTTTTGCATGGATTGTTGAAGTAAAGATAAGCAAAGTTATTGCCGTGAAGACTTGAAGTAAAGATTTGACCAAAGACAAAAATAAAGTGAAGATATTCTAACTACAAAGTCCGGAGTTGAAGCTCGCGAGCGCCTTCTCGCACTATAGCGGGAAGTCTATACTATATCACTGATTCGCACTATAGTGGGATTCATTGGATTATTGAGAGCTACTCATTGGATGACACCATTTGTATTTTCATTTGTATCATTGAGCATAGTCTGTTTATCTGGCACATCGAGCTCAATCATTTCTGTTTCCTAGCATTGTATTTTGAATTTTCATCCACGACGCTTATCGGCATACACCTACGGCTTCATTCCACGATCGAGCCTTTGTCTTCCAAGGTGCGGGCCTATGAGATGACAATCACCATACCAACGTGAGGTGCCCAACGTGCAAGTGCCACTCACCAAACAAGGAGAACGACCCACACCTAGTGGGGCATGATCCAATCCCGCACCACTCTTCCCTCCTTCTCAACACCATGACAGTTCGATCTCATAAAAATACAGTTTGTGTGTATCAAGAATACATGAAATCACTTGAAATTCTTGCTCTGGAATACATGAGTGTTGTGAGTAGCACGCAAGTTACAATTTCGCAAACAGACGTTGTTTTTTTGTGGTTCCCAGCTTGCGGGCTCAAAACAGAGGTTGAGATGGTCAATATTTTGACACATTCTACCTTCATGCCAACTTCCGTAGCAATCTAAGGTGGTTTGTGAATCGTGCTTTCTCCATGCCTTCTCGCATTCTCTTCACTGTTGGCTTTCTCCATGAGCTCTCTACAGCCACACTAGCTCTAATACCATGTCACAAAGAAGGAGATAAGGAAGAGAGCTCAAACACACTCTCAGAATCAAAGAGGAGCACACAGAGATTGAGGAAAGGAAGAATGATCTTCTTCTTCTTCTTCTATTACATAAAAGGAATGTACAAGAATGACCTAAAGCAAAAATACAACAGGTGCAATATATAAAGAACACTACATAAGAAAAATTATAATGTCCGCAAATGATTGAGCTGGCAAGAAAAAAATGTGCCATCACTCTCGGTAGATAAATCTAGTAAATTTCAATGAAGTACCCCTGACATATACTGGTGTGACCACTACTTATACTGGCAAACCAAAACTAGTATATATCTTTGGCACAAAAAGATGAAATAGCTTATATAAGCGTGATGATAGTGCGTTTGGAGGCCAAAACGAGCTCAAATCATGATTTTGGTACCATAGAGCGAAGATGTTTTGATCTCTGAAACACCTTGAGTATGCTCACCAAATTTTGTGCGATTTTGAGACTACAACAGGAGAGGTGTCGACAACGCCCTAGATGAAGCAGCGACCTGCACTAATACCAATTGTTGGAGTTAGACATTTGCGGAAGCATGCAAATAGCACAAGTAAGAAGAAGAAGCTTGGTGCACAACACACAATACTAAATGTATTACCACTAGAATGTACAAGGATAAGTAGCCCATTACGGCAATAGACCTATATACAAGCCAAGGGAAAAAAACCTCCTAAAGAGGGAAAAAAGTGCCCTGGTGGTCCTAGAGTGTTCACACATGAACACATCACTACCTAAATATATCAACATATACACCTCAACCAAATGGGCTTGTTGAAAGAAAGAACAGGTCGCCCATAGAGATGGCGAGATGTATGGTCAAAAGTCAAGCTTTAGAACGTAGCTTTTGGCTTGAGGATATTATCTGTGCAACATATGTACTTAACAAGTGTGCCACCAAAGCACTATAATGTATCACTCCATATGAAGCTTGGCATGGTTGAAAGACATCTAATGCGCATTTGCATGTCTTTGGTCGTATGGAATATGCATTAGTTCTTGAACAACAATGCAAGAATCTGAATGATAATTAGTGAAATGTATTTTTGTTGGGTACAATTTCCAAAGCAAAGTCTTTCGTCTGTTTCATCGACAAACAATATGCACTTTCGTTATCCATGATTTTTTTCTTTTTTGTGGAAGATGCAATTTAGCCATTACTTTCATGTACCAAGGAGACTTCAGTTAGCTCTAGAGATGTGTATGACACTTTGTTACCGCTTTTCATAGGTGAACAACGAAGTGCTGGTCCAAATGAGGAAATTTCTAAACATTAATAGGTTCCACATGATGATGCAAATCATATCACGT
Organism: Ceratopteris richardii; assembly: GCA_020310875.1. NCBI lineage: Eukaryota > Viridiplantae > Streptophyta > Polypodiopsida > Polypodiales > Pteridaceae > Ceratopteris > Ceratopteris richardii. Next base: position 80,115,697 of record CM035428.1, on the reverse strand, counting down.
GACACAATTGTTGATGGCTAATATAAAGGAGGCAAAAATTATGCCTAAATGGCTAGTGCACGCTTTGAGAGATAGCAAATTAGATGCACCTCTATCATATCATACTCATTTATGCTCTCATAGTGCTTCCTTTGCATCAAATTTATATGCAATGATTTCCTCTAGTCTTTGTAAAATGAGCATTTTTCTTTTGATTAAGCACAAAAATAAAAATAAAAAATGGATGGCTACTATGCAATCAAAATATGATGTTATTATAAAGAATGGTACCTGCTCTTTATGTGATTTTCCTTCGCGCAAAAAGGCCATTGGCACTTAATGGGTATACAAGATAAAACATAAGCCCATTGGAACATTTGAGAGCTATAAGTCTAGGCTTTTTGCAAAAGTTTATGCTCTTGCACCCACTTGCTGAATGACCATCATTCATAGCATGTGTGCACTTGCATCGTTCATAGTTAGACGTCTGCGGAAGCACGCGAATAGCACAAGGAAGAAGAAGAAGCTTGGAGCATAACACACAATAATGAATGTATTACCACTAGAATGTACAAAGATAAGTAGCCCGTTGTCGGGTCGTGTAGATGCTCGGATGTTGGATCAGTTCATCCGCCAAAATCGATCGGCACACGTGGGGTGTCTATAGCAATCTCAAGTATATGAACTCAGGAACTAATTAGTAGCTCTCATGCAAAATCGCCAATCTCTTATTAAGAAGTATAGAATAACTGTTCATTTCTCATGTTTATGATAAGGAAACATATTGACTCAATACATAAATTGGATATTAAATCTTGATGATAGTAAAGAGGGTGACAAAATCTCACAAAATCCAAATCACATATTCGTTATACAACAAATGATGAGTTCTTTGTTTCGTTTAAATCACTAGTCCTTCTAATCTCACCTAACTTCATATTTCAAATGTATTACGCATTGTCTTGCGAGTATCAAAATGCAGTGCTAAATTTACGCAATAATGATTAATTCAGAGATAAAATATCAGAAAAGATTGGCTTACATCTGTACCAAAAATGCTAATTGAATGTCTTCAATTGCTGTAAGCATAACACCAGATTCTTCAAGATATTAAATCAGTATCTGAAAACGTTTATTTCTGCATAGATGCTTACGAAAAACCTGTATTTCTTCAAGTTGATGTCCTTAAAATATTGAAATGCATTATGGCATCAATCATTCTTTTCGTACGAGCAGTTTTTGAAAAATTCAATGTATGAGAATTACGCCAAATCGATTCGATACCACAGCTTTAGTATTAGCACTAGAAAACTTTAACATTTATCTTTCATATGCTTGACCGTCCAGATCACAGACGTGCACAATCGAGTTAATATCTTCAGTGATGCTTATCATTAGGAAAAAAAATAGTGAAATAGTGATGCTTATCATGAACACCATTTCACAAATAGCACGGTAGTGTTCGGATGTAGTCGTAAGGTCAACAGGACATTGAATAAAATCTGATGGATCTCAGAATAACAGCATTGTAATAGATCATGGTTAGTCATATCATGTGTTTTTTAAGGCGCAGAAAGTCAGAACACTCTATTGATATCTGTTGAGTGAATTGCCTTCACAGAGCTAGCGTCGTTGTCACAGTAAAAACACTCCATCAACACATCAACATCATATTTGATTAATCTAAGTCTAAGTTCATGGTTTAATCAGTGGAGTTGAAAGTATGTCAGAGTCGGTCATTAGAACGCCGAGTCTCCATGAAACAGTGCATCAGAGAATTGATATAATAAAAAACATAAGAATATAATCGGATCACGAATGAAAATCAAAATGGGAATCGTATTGCAAGCATATTAAAAGAACAATGCATTTGTCATCATTAATTAGCATACGGAAAATTGCGCAACCATATATAATCAATCAAAAATTATAGTAAAACATTAAAAAAAATTTGGATTTATCAATAGAACGCTATCAGATATAACATGTAGACAAATGGAAGAGTCGTTGACAGAATCATTCATCAGAAGTTAGAATCACAACAGCAGAGAATAGGGAATTGTACCCGTACAGTTGCGAAGAGAGATACTTGTTCGAGTAGATGAAAGTAATACCAATAATCCTTTCGAAAAAAATTATGTTTATAATTGTTTTTAAACATAGCGCTTCATTCATCATGCTCCTCTGTCATAAATTTGTCGTTGTCGGAAGTTGGTGGTTGACGCAGTGGAATAACCTTAGAGAAAAGTGATGACGGCCGCTTGAACTCTTCAATTCCTCCGCAGTTCAGCGTGCCAGTTCAGAACAGTACTCGCTCCGGATCTTCTTCCGCCTTCCTTATCTCTGTGTTTATCGGATGATGAAGAGACTCTGTTGCGCTTCGGCTGCCTTTCTTCCCCCCACCATCTGAGCTTCCCTTCTGTGATGGAGCACGACAACTCTCTCCCCCCTCCTTTCAGCGTTACTTTATAAAAGTATGTGCCTCCATCCGATCACAAAAATAGGTCTCTCCTTTTCCCTCAGTTCTAAACCTTCAGATCCTTCCGATATCTCCGTTTCTCTCTTTAATTTAGCTTCACTAAGTTGAATCATCCACACCTTTTAGTTTTCTTTATGCCCGTTTTCATGAAATTCCATCGCGTTAATATATATGGACCACCGTTGTCTGAATCCTTCAGAGTGTCATGTGTCCTTCCTTAGCATAATTCTCCAGTAAATCCGTCCTATCGGATAAGGTTCAGTGCACTTTCAGAGAATACATTCCAGTTTATGATCGCTTCACCTTCCCAATTCGATGTCGTCGATGCATTCTTTTTTTTTCTGTTGTATCATTGTCCTATGTATTTCTGAAGTTCATCTTCATCAGCTTCAAGAATGTCATACGATTCTGCTACTTGTGAAGCAAGATCACTTAGTCGCTGCATGTAACGTCTTCTTCATGATTTGAGTGGGGAGAGAGAAATCTCTCTGACATTCACCCCCACCAAACCTGTGCTTCCTCCGGATGCACCAAACCTGCAGATCATAGAAGGCAATATCAAATTCTTTTGAAAATTATTCATGACTCAAATGCAAATAGTCTATATAAAAAAAATGCTTCTATCATTAGTACATATTTTGATAGCAAAGAAAACTTATAAAATAATGTAAGCTTGAATTTCAACCTTTTCGTTCAATGCATGAGTTGAAAAACAGGTTTTAGAAAGAAACTATAGAAGTCATTCAAATAGTATTCGTACTAACTCTTTTATTAACTATGTTCATAAGTAAAGCATATGTTATATAAGCCTTCTATCCTCATCTCCTAACCACTTGCCATTAAGATACAAAAACTAATTCCCCTCTAGCATACATCCGCCTTATATAGCCCGCTTTTCAATTCAGAAGTGATTTCAAGACCACAACTGATTCATTGAAATCATTTGATTTTTCTTTCATCTCTTTTTTTCATCATAATTTTTCTTTTTGTCATTTTTCCTCTTTTCATATGCAGCAACCATTAATGTACTGCTTTCAATTTTTCTTCGCAACTTTTTTGATGAAGGGGAAAGGCTTAACCCCTAATCAGAGCAAAGGATCTAGAGGTAAGCTAAAGAAGGAACTAGGATCTCTTTAGTAAAATGGGTCAGATTTAAGGAAGCTTACCTATATAAAACAAGCCTACTTCTACTAGGAGTTGCAAGTTAAGGGTTCCGTCAACTAGTCATATGATAGCCATAGGTCTCTAATCCCTATCTTCTCTTCAAGCACGTTCCTACTTCAGTGTAAATTCTTCTTTTCATAATTTTAAGAAGTTTCTTAACCTATCTGAAGAATATACATATCTAATTATGATAATGCATGAACTTTCATAATAAATTAAAACATAAATCAGGGTTAGAACTTTTTCACCTGATCTATATTGACTCCATCTTCAGCTCTCTTTAAGTTCATCAGGACTTTTGGCATAAAATCGTCAATTACGTTGATCAATTCATCTTCAGGACCTGTAAGCACTCATAAAGTAGAAACTACAAAACAAGTAATCTTCATTATCATTTATCTTGCAATTTCATAACTCATCGTCAATTCCTGTAAGTATTCATAAAGCAGAAGATACAAAACAAGTAATATTCATTATCATTTATCTTACAAATATAAATTCATATATTCTATCAGATTCATCTTCATCATGTCACAAATTTCATCATAAGAAGTCATAGTGGGTAATTCATAAACAAAATTCATAAATTCATAAATTCATAAATTCATAAATTTCACATTAGCTTTTTCAACCTTTGAAACAAAGTTCATAAATTTCAGAAATAATCATAAGGTTCATAGTCTAATATAACCATCATATTTGTCGTAAACAAAATCACTTTATTCAAAATATTCATCATTTCATTATAATATTGTTCTTCATAATTGTTCATCATAATAGATTTCTTCCTATTTGTCAAAGAAACAAAATCATAAGTTCATAAGCATAATGTAAAACTTCATCATAAGCTAGCTTTTCCAAGCATAAAACTTCATAAAACGAAACAATTTAGGTATTTGTTTCTCAACTTTAGGAAAGCAGCATATATGCAATATCAAAAATTGAAAAGTTTTATCTTCAATAAACAATTCCATCATAATAAAACTATTTCTCGTAAATTCTTCTCCTTTTTCTTAACTTTAGATGAATTTTTAATATTATTTTCAATTTTCCATATGGCTTCTTGTATCCATTTTTCCATCCTCTTGACATGTTTTAATTGAATTTGAAGATTTTCATCTTCAGATGTTTGTACTATTCTCTTATCAGTTTTATTTTGATCACATTTATTGTCATTTTCTTTGATTTTAGGTTCTATTTTATCCACATATATGTCTTCATTTCCATTAATTGATTGTTCATTTTCATCATCTTTTATCCTGACATCTTCTTCTTTCCTAATCTTTTTCAATGTATCTTGATCCTTAGATGTAGTTTGAATATCAATGTTACTCATAGATTTAGGTTTAAGAAGGTTTTGATCATTGTCTAAGCATTCACATTTAGTCACAATCTTGGTGTTCAGAGAATGTAATTGACATACATTACTTTTCTGATTATGACTCCTAGGTTTCCATTGTTTTTGAAGTTTGGTTTTAGGACTAAATTTTGTTTGGTCAAAGTACTCTATCATCCCTCCTCTACCTAAGTTTAATCTCAAAGGTAGTTGTGTTTGATAATCACATATTTTCTGTTCACTTTCTAGTACCAATTGTTGTCTACATGCTTTCTCATAGGCCATACAATTTCCATAAGTATGACCTAGTTGGTCACACCAGAAGCATCTTACAGTTCTCTTTGGTCTAGGAACGACTCTTCTATGATCGGGTAAAGGTTTCTGGTCAATAGAATATATAGATCTACTTTGAACTTGTACATGATATTTATCTTTGCATTCACATGTAGCACTTTCTTGTATTTGATTGTTTAACCTTTCAATGTTCTCTTTTAAACTTGCAATGTCATGACCAATAGTTTTGAATGATGAAATTTCTTTTACATGATTTTCTAATGTTTCCATATTTTCATTGCACGGAGAGATACTTGTTCGAGTAGAAGAAAGTAATACCAATAATCCTTCCAAAAAATTATGTTTATAATTGTTTTTAAACATAGCGCTTCATTCATCATGCTCCTCTGTCATAAATTTGTTGTTGTCGGAAGTTGGTGGTTGACGCAGTGGAATAACCTTAGAGAAAAGTGATGACGGCCGCTTGAACTCTTCAATTCCTCTGCAGTTCAGCGTGCCAGTTCAGAACAGTACTCCCTCCGAATCTTCTTCTGCCTTCCTTATCTCTGTGTTCATCGGATGATGAAGAGACTCTGTTGCGCTTCGGCTACCTTTCTTCCCCCCACCATCCGAGCTTCCCTTCTGTGATGAAGCACGACAACTCTCTCCCCCCTCCTTTCAGCGTTACTTTATAAAAGTATGTGCCTCCATCCGATCACAAAATAGGCCTCTCCTTTTCCCTCAGTTCTGAACCTTCAGATCCTTCCGATATCTCTGTTTATCTCTTTAATTTAGCTTCACTAAGTTGAATCATCCACACCTTTTAGTTTTCTTTATGCCCGTTTTCATGAAACTCCATCGCGTTAATATATATGGACCACCGTTGTCTGAATCCTTCAGATTGTCGTGTGTCCTTCCTTAGCATAATTCTCCAGCGAATCCGTCCTATCGGATAAGGTTCAGCGCACTTTCAGAGAATACATTCCAGTTTATGATTGCTTCACCTTCCCAATTCGATGTCGTCCATGCATTCTTTTTTTTTTTTTGTTGTATCATTGTCCTATGTATTTTTGAAGTTCATCTTCATCAGCTTCAAGAATGTCATACGATTCTGCTACTTGTGAAGCAAGATCACTTAGTCGCTGCATGTAACGTCTTCTTCATTATTTGAGTGGGGAGAGAGAAATCTCTCTGACACCGTTAGGGCAATAGGCGTATATACAAGCCGGGGGAAAAAAACCTCCTAAAGGGAAAAAGTGCCTTAGTGGTCCTAAAGTGTTCACATGCATCACTACCTAAATATATCAACATATACCTTAACCAAATGGACTTGTTGAAAGAAAGAACAGGTCTCTCATAGAGACTGTGAGATGTATGGTCAAAAGTCAAGCTTTAGAACATAGCTTTTGGCTTGAGGTTGTTATGTGTGCAACATATGTACTTAACAAGTGTCCCACCAAAGCACTATAATCTATCACTCCATATGAGGCTTGGCATGGTTAAAAGCCATCTGATGCACATTTGCATGTCTTTGGTTGTATGGAATATACATTAGTTCTTGAACAACAATACAAGAATCGATTCAATGTCTCAGGTAGTGCAGAAGTCATGTATATATAGGATAATGGGTGGCCATCCGCAGACAACTATACATGGGTTGTAGACCGTGGGCGGTCATCACCTGCATAGTTACCATACACGGCTTAGGTAACAAATATAAAATATTTTTTACTTTGAGAGGGAATATTCCAAGGAATATTCCCTGATCATCCCACTAGGTGTGTTGCTCGCGTAACCCCACCAAGGGCCGGCTGGCTCCTTCGGCCCCCTAGCTAGGGAACCCGCTAGCCTCCTTGGACCCCCTGGTCAAGGCTACTCCCCCCTGTCGCGAACCCCACAATTGGGGACCCTAATAACTCCCTTTCTTTACAATACCTTTCATGGTCCAATATGACCATCCAACATGCAATGTGGGGATTCCAATCAATTGCGTAATGCACGCTTGGATTCTCCTCATAATGGGGGCCTTACAAAACGTGCACTAGTACATACAATCATGAGGGGTAGACATTGATCATATAATAACAAGATCCATAGATAGATTGATCAATATATCGATCGATTGATCGATCAATAGATAGATAGATAGATAGATAGATAGATAGATAGATAGATAGATAGATAGATAGATAGATAGATAGATAGATAGATAGATAGATAGATGGATAGATAGATAGATAGATAGATAGATAGATAGATAGATAGATAGATAGATAGATAGATAGATAGATAGATAGTTAGTGTTTGGGAAAGATGGATGGATGATCCAAGAGATTGAGTAGGTACTGCTAAACCTGCTTTGTACCAGCCCTCTTTTGCTTCAGACTTGATTAGTAGACTTCCTTAGCTTTCCAATGACACCAAAAAATGGCCTATGTCCTTTGGAAATGATGTGTGCAATGATTGAATCAAAACAGATAACTTTGAAAATCACAAACTCAAGAAAACCTTCTATTTTGGTCTTGACACCTGCTGAATGTTTTGCTCAGTGTGACCACCACAATAGCAATTGATAAAATTCCTTCTATATTTATTTAATTAGCTTAATAAGCTACCATTTGCAAGTGGAATGATGTAAAAAGATAAACTATGCTAAGAGAAATCAATTTAGCAAGATTAGCTATACCCTCGACTTTTTAGGACTGTAGCAAAAATAGACCAGAGAGCACCTCGATGCCGATTTCTCTGAAATGACTGAATAGAATCACTTCAAACTTTTGCAGTGTGTAGATTACGTTGAGCTGAATCCATTAAGCTTTGAATCCCTGAATTTGGTGGAGAATTGACCGAGATATGCCCTTGACAAGTTGACAGACTTTGAGTAGACTAGCAGAGAATCACAGAGATGAATGATGTAAATGTATCTATTGATTAACACTTGTGTACAATCCCATTGGCATGGATAACATTGCCTAATGGTGTACAGAGGTGTAGGCTATGGTGTAGTCCTCACACACACTCAATTACAGTAGAATGAAGCTCGAGAGTGATCTCTAAAAAAAGCGACTTTTCATGCCATGTTGTATATGTAATGAGTAAAGTTTGAATTCAAATTCAAACTTTTGGCTCCCTATGATCAAGCTCCTAAAAGCTTGGAGATATTCTCTCAATCAAATGAGCTACCTTTTCCACGAATCACTTAGGTAGGTGATTACAAAAGATTCTAAGTCAATTTGACTTTTACAATGAGGTAAAGTGGTAATTACCCACTAGCATATGTTCCTATGGTTCTTCATGTATGTAAAGTCTTCATGATATCTTTCAAGCCAAATGTGTAGGATTGTGATTTACTCCAACAGCTCCCCCTCAAGCCAAACATTTTGGCTTAAGTCTTCATCTTCAATCTTCAAGTATATCCTGCAATCCAATCATAGATTCGAACCTGCAAAGTTTGGTTCCATCCAAAGCTTTAGTCAGCAAGTATGCAAATTGCATGTTGGTTGATACATATGTAAGTTGAATATCCTTGATTAGCAACTTTTCTCTCACATAATGATAATGAACTTCTATGTGTTTTGTCATGGCATGATAGATAGGATTAGCTACAAGGTGAAGAGAACTTGTATTATCTCCAAAGATAATTGGAGGCCTAGTATATAAGCCCAATTCTGTATACAAAAGCTTAATCCAAATTGCTTCTTGAGTGGCATTAGCTAGCCCTCTATACTCTGCTTCTGTAGAAGACAATGCAACAGTTGGTTGCTTCTTTGCAGACCATGAAATTGGTTTGTCACCTGCAAAAGAGATGTAACCAGAAGTGCTTCTCCTATCATCCTTGCATCCTGCCCAATCTGCATTTGAATAGACTTTTATGTCAATATTTGAAGTGAAAGGAAAATACAAACCATGGTTCTGTGTACCCTTGAGATACTTCAAGATTCTCTTGGCAGCCTCTAAGTGAGGTATCCTTGGCTTGTGCATAAATTGACTTAGTACACTAACTCCATATGTAATATCAATTCTTGTTAAGGTAGCATAGTTCAAGCTACCCACCATACTCTGATAACCTGTAATGTCCTTGACTTCATCACCTTCATGGGCACTTAGTTTTAGGTTCACCTCCATTGGAGTGCTTGCTACTTTAGCATCCTGCAAGTGAAACTTCTTCAACATATCTTGTACATAATTTTTCTGAGTAATGTATATCCCTGAATTAGTGTAAACTAATTCAAGCCCTAGAAAATACTTCAATAAGCCAAGATCATTGATCTTGAATTCCTTCATCATCTGGTTTTTGATATATCTGATTCCACTGACATCATTACCTGTAATGATTATGTCAACAACATAAACACAGAGATATATTACCTCTGAATTACTTCTCTTAATGAATAGAGAAGTATCTGCCTTGCTCATAACAAATCCTTGGTCTTGGAGGTATGTAGTTAACCTATAATTCCATGCCCTAGGTGTCTGCTTCAATCCATATAAAGCCTTCTTTAATTTACAAATGTATGTTACCTTCTTAGGGTCTTCATAGCCAGGAGTTTGTGACATATAAACTTCTTTTGAAATCCATCCATTCAAGAAAGCATTCTTGACATCGAATTGGTACATGTTCCAATACTTTGATGCAGCCACACTCACCAACACTCTGATTGTTGGCATCTTGGCCACAGGAGAAAATGTCTCTTCATAGTCAATGCCTTGGGTTTGTGCAAAACCCTTGGCTACCAATCTGGCTTTGTACCTATTAATTGTTCCATCAGAATTTCTTTTCAACTTATAGATGCATCTGGATCCTATTACCTTCATAGAATCCTTCTTGGGTACTAATTCCCATGTGTCACTCTCCTTGAGTGCTTCAATCTCCTCATCCATAGCTTCTTTCCATTCTGATTTGGTTATTGCTTCTTCATATGAACCTGGTTCTTCATTTGACAAATCTTTGGCAAGATAAACTGAATGTTTAGTAACAAAAGATGTATCATACCCATATCTGATAGGTTTCTTGCTTTCTCTCTGAGGTCTCCTGATTGATTGAGTTGAAGATTCAGGTATGTCTTCAAGCTTCTTCATCTTCATTTTTCCCTTGGACTTCCATGCCTTGAATTCTTCAAGATTGATAGTGTCTTCATCATCTGACTTTGAGGCTTCATTCTGAGTAGGTTCCTCCTTTGCAAGTTTTGGAAATTCCTCTTCCAAATCATATGGTAGTTTGACCTTCCTGCATTCATTCTCATACCAAGAATCATTTTCATCAAAGATCACATCTCTGCTTACCATAAATCCCTTGTTGGTAGGATTATAAAACCTATAACCTTTTTTATTTAAATCATACCCAATGAAAATGCATTTTTCAGCCTTTGGGTCTAACTTACCTCTTATCTGAGAAGGAATGTGCACATATGCTACACATCCAAATATTTTGCAGTGATCCAATGATGGTCTCTTACCATGCCATGCTTCATAGGGTGTCATACCATCAAGTGACTTAGATGGTAACCTATTTATGAGGTAAGTGGCAATAGAAACACTTTCTACCCATAGATAGTTAGGTAATTTCTTCTCATTAAGCATAGATCTAGCTGTCTCAACAATTAACCTATTTCTTCTCTCAGCTACCCCATTCTGTTCAGGAGAATACCTTGTGGTTATCTCACGTTTGATGCCTCTGTCCTGCAAGAAGTCTTCAAATTCATTGGAGAAGTACTCACCTCCTCCATCTGACTTTAGCCCCTTCAAATTCCTTCCTGTCTGGTTTTCAACTAATGCAAGATATTTCTTAAAACAATTAAATACCTCATCCTTGTGCTTCATGAAGTATAATACAGTCCATCTGCTATAATCATCAATAAAAGACACATAGTACCTTGATCCTGAGATTGAGGGGTCTTTGCTAGGTCCCCAAACATCTGTGTGTACAAGCTCTAGATAGTCTTCATGCATATATCCTCTCTTGGAGAAGGGTAACCTGTGAGACTTACCAAATTGACAAGCACCACACTTGTAAATCATATGTTGCTTGGATACATTAGGTATCCCAAGCACACATTGGTCCCTGCACATTTGTTTCAAGGTTCTTTCTCCTATGTGCCCTAATCTTTTGTGCCAAATCTCAAGCTCTGAAAGTTTTTGATCTTTATAACTGTATAGTGCAATATTCTTTGTGTCTTCTAACTCAAAAGTGAAAAGTCTACCTAATTTTTCTCCTTTAGCTATCCTCTTGAATCCATGTCTTGGATCCTCCACATATGCTCCATATTGATTGAATCTGACCTGCAAACCTTTCTCCACAATCTTACCAACACTCATTAAGTTCTTTGTAATGGTTGGTACATAAAGTACCCTGCATAACAAATTCTTATTACCATCACAAGTCTTCACATTTCCAACTTTAACTACTGAATGCTTTGTATCATCACCTGTTTGGACTTGGTGTTTACCTTTTGGTTCCTCAAGATCAGAGAGTAGTGCCACATTAACCAGCCACATGATTTGAACACCCTGAATCAATATAAAATAAGTGATCATCATTTGTACCTGTCTTTGAAGTCATGTTTATGATCAGAAGAGAGTCATCCTGCTCTTCTGTGTAGTTGTTGTAGTCCCTTCTAGTTTTGAATCCTCCTTGGTAGTTGCCATTGTAATTGTTGTTGTAGTTGTTGTTGTAGTTGTTGTTGTAATTGTTGTTGTGGCCTTGGTGATTGTTGAACCTTCCTCTTGACTGTGAGTATCCACCTCTTTGGTAGCCTCTTCCTCTCTGATTTTTGTAATTCCTGAAACACTCATCTGTGGTATGATTTGATAAACCACAAATGTTACATGGTGATGAATTATAGGGTCTCCCCCTACCTTGCTTACCTCCTCTGCCCCTTCCTCTTGAAGATCTACCTCTCCCTGCATAGTTGGCTTGGGAGGTAGAGCCTTCATCTTCCACCTTCTTACTCTTGCCTTTATCCTTAGATTTCTTATCAGTGTATAGGGCAGAAGAGTTGTTACCTTTGGATGTATCTCCACTCTTGGTGAGCTTTGCTTCATGTGTAAACAGTTGACCCATGAGAGTTGTAAGATCTGGAGTGTGCATCTCCATGTAGAGATCCATTGCAGTGGTGAAGCTTTCCCACTTGTCATCAGCCTTGATTCCATTGATTACCTGCCTCACAATTTGTTCTTCTTCAATGTCTTCTCCTATGCTTGTAAACTGATCTGCAACATCTTGAATCTTGGTCACAAATTCTGAAAACAGCTTGCTTAGGTTGCTTCCTTAGTGTTGTGAATTCAATCCACAACTGATTTTTCCTAGCCCTTGTATTGGAGGAAAAATATGATGAAAAGGTTTCCCAAGTCTCTTGGGAAGTCTTGCAATTTCTGATATGTGGCAAAAGAAAATGAGATATAGAGTTGAGTAAATAAGACCTTGCCAATGCATCCTTTGCACACCATGTGTTGAGCTTTTCTTGTTCTTCCTTGGTTGGCAATCCGCTTGCTTTGAATGAGGGCAATTCCTCATCTCCTGAGATGTATCCATAGAGACTCCTTCCTTGTAAGTAGGTCTTCATCCTTAGACACTGTTTGGGAAAGATGGATGGATGATCCAAGAGACTGAGTAGGTACTGCTAAACCTGCTTTGTACCAGCCCTCTTTTGCTTCATACTTGATTAGTAGACTTCATTAGCTTTCGATTGAAACCAAAAAATGGCCTACGTCCTTTGTAAATGATGTGTGCAATGATTGAATCAAAAGAGATAACTTTGAAAATCACAAACTCAAGAAAACCTTCTATTTTGTTCTTGACACCTGCTGAATGTTTTGCTCAGTGTGACCAGCACAGTAGCAATTGATAAAATTCCTTCTAGGGGTATTGAATTAGATTAATAAGCTACCATTTGCAAGTGGAATGATGTAAAAAGATAAACTATGCTAAGAGAAATCAATTTAGCAAGATTAGCTATACCCCCGACTTTTTAGGACTGTAGCAGAAATAGACCAGAGAGCACCTCGACACCGATTTCTCTGAAATGGCTGAATAGAATCCCTTCAAACTTTTTCAGTGTGTAGATGACTTTGAGTTGAATCCAACAAGCTTTGAAGCACTGAATTGGGTGGAGAATTGACTGCGATATGCCCTTGACAAGTTGACAGACTTAGAGTAGACTAGCAGAGAAT
>CM035428.1:80087297-80097297 GCA_020310875.1 Ceratopteris richardii | reverse complement strand
TCTTCAATTTACAAACATAATTTACCTTCTTGGGATCTTCATAGCCAGGTGGTTGTGACATGTAAACTTCTTTAGATATCCATCCATTCAAGAAATCATTCTTGACATCTAATTGGTACATGTTCCAATTCTTGGATGCAGCTACACTCACCAAAATTCTGATTGTTGGCATCTTAGCCACAGGTGAAAATGTATCCTCATAATCAATGCCTTGGGTTTGTGCAAAACCCTTGGCTACCAACCTAGCTTTGTACCTATTGATTGTTCCATCAGAGTTCCTCTTTAGCTTGTAGATCCATCTGGATCCTATCACCTTCATAGAGTCCTTCTTGGGTACTAAGTCCCATGTGTCACTCTCCTTGAGAGCCTCTATTTCTTCATCCATAGCTTCTTTCCATTCTGGTTTGGTGATTGCCTCCTCATATGAACCTGGTTCTTCATTCAACAAATCCTTTGCAAGATATACAAAATGCTTAGTTACAAGAGAAGTATCATACCCATATCTGATAGGCTTCTTACTTTCTCTCTGAGATCTCCTCATTGCTTGAGTTGAGGATTCTGGTATATCCTCTAGCTTCTTCATTTTCATCTTTCCTTTAGACTTCCATGCCTTGAATTCCTCAAGGTTAATTGTGTCATCATCATCTGAACTTGAGTCTTCTTTCTGGATTGGTTCCTCCTTGGTGAGCGTTGGGAAGTCTTCTTCCATGTCATAAGGTAGACTAACCTTCCTACATTCATTTTCATACCATGAGTCATTCTCATCAAAGATGACATCTCTGCTTACCTTGAAACCTTTGTTTGAGGGGTTGTAGAATCTATACCCTTTCTGGTTCAAGTCATAACCAATGAAGATACATTCTTCAGCTTTAGGGTCTAGCTTTCCCCTTACCTGTGAGGGAATATGCACATATGCAATACAACCAAAGATTTTGCAATGATCCAATGATGGTCTCTTACCATGCCAAGCCTCATAAGGTGTCATTCCATCAAGTGACTTTGATGGCAACCTGTTAATGAGATAGGTGGCAGTAGATACACTCTCTACCCAAAGATAATTTGGCAACTTTTTTTCATTAAGCATAGACCTAGCTGTTTCAACAATGAGTCTATTCCTTCTTTCAGCTACCCCATTTTGTTCAGGTGAGTACCTTGTAGTTATCTCCCTCTTGATGCCTCTTTCCTGCAAGAAGTCTTCAAATTCATTGGAGAAGTATTCACATCCCCCATCTGACCTTAGTCTTTTCAAGTTTCTACCTGTTTGATTTTCAACTAGTGCAAGATATCTTTTGAAACAATTAAATACTTCATCCTTGTGCTTCATAAAGTATAACACAGTCCATCTGCTATAATCATCAATGAAGGACACATAATACCTTGATCCTGAAATGGATGGTTCCTTGCTAGGTCCCCAAACATCTGTATGCACCAATTCCAAATAGCCTTCATGCATAAAACCTTTCTTTGAATAGGGCAACCTGTGTGACTTACCAAACTGACAAGCTCCACACTTGTAAATCATGTGTTGCTTGGATACATTAGGTATCCCAAGCACACATTGATCCTTGCACATTTGCTTTAAGGTCCTTTCACCTATGTGACCTAACCTCTTGTGCCATATTTCTAATTCTGAAAGTGTTTGATCCTTGTAATTGTATAAAGCAATGTTCTTTGTGTCCTCTAGCTCAAAAGTAAACAATCTACCTGATTTTTCTCCCTTGGCTATCCTTTTGAATCCATGTCTTGGGTCCTCCACATATGCTCCATGTTGATTGAAACTGACTTGTAAACCTTTTTCCACAATCTGTCCTACACTCATTAGGTTCTTGGTAATAGTTGGGACATAAAGTACTCTGCTCAATAAGTTCTGATTACCATCACTAGTCTTTACATTACCAATCTTTACTACAGAATGTTTAGTGTCATCACCTGTCTGCACTTGATGTTTGCCTTTAGGTTCTTCCAAATCAGAAAGTAGTGCCACATTGCCAGCTACATGATTAGAACATCCTGAATCAATATAGAATAAGTGATCATCATTAATACCTGACTTTGAAGTCATATTCATGATCAATAGGGAGTCATCTTGCTCCTCTGTATAGTTGTTATAGTCCTTCCTATTTCTGTATCCACCTTGGTAGTTACCATTGTTGTTGTTGTAGTTATTGTTGTAGCCATTGTAGCCTTGGTGTTGGTTGAACCTGCCTCTACCTTGAGAGTATCCACCTCTTTGATGGCCTCTTCCTCTCTGATTTTTGTAGTTTCTGTAGCACTCATCCATGGTATGGTTAGACAATCCACAAATGTTGCATGGTGATGAGTTGTAGGGTCTCCCCCTACCTGAATTACCTCCTCTGCCTCTACTTCTTGAAGATCTACCTCTCCCTGCATAGTTAGCTTGGGAGGTAGAGCCTTCTTCTTCTTGCTTCTTCCCTTTACTTTTATCCTTGATCTTCTTATCAGTATATAGAGCAGAGGGGTTGTTACCTTTTGATTGCTCTCCATTCTTTGTAAGCTTTGCTTCATGTGTCAAGAGTTGACCAATCAGAGTTGTTAGATCAGGAGCATGTATGTCCATGTATAGGTCCATTGTTGTGGTAAAGCTCTCCCATTTGTCATCAGCTTTTAGTCCATTGATTACTTGCCTTACTATTTCACTACAAGGAATACGGGCGTGTAGCGACGGTTAAGGCGACAGAATTTCGTCGCTATAAAATTGCAACTCGCGTTGGAATTACCGTCGAGCGCGGACCGTCGAATATACGTCGCAAAAAACGACGGTATTTGCGACGCTTCCGTTTAGCGTCGCTTAAACGACGCTTTTCAAATGCGTCGCTTAAGCGACGCTTATTTTTGCGTCGCATAAGCGACGGTTTACTCCGTCGTATAAGCGACGCTAAGCAAATGTCGCTTATACGACGACGCGTTTTGCATCGCTTATACGACGATCTGTTGACGGACAAAAATTAAAACGTTGGAGGCTCTGCAATCGGCATTTTCACGCATCCGATCGAAGAGCTCTCCAACGTTCGCAATTGCGCTGCGCTTACGAGCTGAAGCAAGTATATGCAGAATTGTTGTTTTGCTTAAGCTCTCTGTTATTGTCTCCCTCTGTCTTTGTTTCTCTCTTTCTACATCTTTCTCTCTTTGAATTTTCTCTCTCTCTCTCTCTAGATCTCACTCTGTCTCTCTAGATCTCTCTCTCTCTAGATCTCTCTCTCTCTCTCTCTAGATCTCTCTCTCTCTCTCTCTCTCTCTCTCTCTCTCTCTCTCTCTCTCTCTCTCTCTCTCTCTCTCTCTCTCTTTCTCTCTCTCTCTCTCTCTCTCTTTTCTCTCTCGTTATTGCAAGTTATTCAAGAAGCTAACCAAGCAAAAACTATGGATCACAATTGTAAGTACAATTTCTATTATTTGTAGATCATTTGAATTGTGTTATTTTCATTACATACCATACTCACACTTATTGATATGCACTCATACACTTATACATGATGAAGAAGCACACACACATGCATATACCTACATATACACATATACATGCACATACACACACATACACATAGAGTTATACATATACACACACATACACAAGAACATGCACATATTGATACATACATATACACTTATACATGCACATGCATATACATACATATACGCACACATACACATGCACATATACACATATACATGCAAATACACACACATACACATAGAGTTATACATATACATGCATATACATATACACACATACACATGCACATGCACATACTCATACACACATATACACTTATACATGCACATGCACATACATACATATACACACACATACACATGCACATACATACATATACACACACATACATATACACTTAGGTACACACATATGAATGAATTATATAATTAAAGTATTAAAACACATGCTTAATATAAACAATAATAACAATCAATAGAACAAAACTCTTCATTACTTAATACCATACACACAATTCAAAACATGACTGAAATGAAAAATATATAGAAAAATATATATATATATATCAATGTAAATACATATAATCCAATGTCATAATCAACTAAAATCCTAATCATCATCATCATGATCATCATCATCATCAGCAATATCATGATCATCCTGATCTTCCTCATCCTCATCCTCATGATCACCCTGTGACGATCGAGATCGTCCCTCCTGTGTCTGTCTCTCCACCTCATCCATATTTGTCTCCCCATAATACTCCTGTATTACATATAACAAACATAAATCAATAAAATAATTAAAACATTCATAACAACAAAATAATTATATAAAATTTAAAAATACTCACAAAGGCATCAGGATGATCTTGTATATACTCGCTCAAACGCCGATATCCAAAATGTGTAGCATACGCGATCTCGTGTTTCGTAGGATATCGGCCATAATCCTTTCGCTGCAATGAAACAAACAAAAAACATTAGTTGCTTGCATTTTAACTAAAATAAAAAATATACTCACAATAACACATATACTTACAAACGTAGCTACAAAACCATTATGGCCCATTTGGCCTAAGTGCGATGTGTGGCCCGACTCCACTCTCTTCTTTGCAGCAGCCTGTTTATTCAAGGAAAAAAATACATAAATTAAATTAAAAAATTACTACAATATCTAAAAATTATAAATATAAACTATTAATTTGTGTACCTTCTGCTGAGGAAATGACTCCTGAAGACGTAGCTGTCTACGAAAAAACTGCCACGACTCAAGTGGTATGTTAGCTCGCCTCTTATTTTTTTCGACCATACAATATCTCCTGTTAATTTAATCTCAAACAGAAAAAAAAGTCAGAATACATACACATATATACACACATATACACATACACATACACATACACATACCCACATACACATATACATGCAAACATATACGCATGCATATATGTATATATATACACATATACATACATATAACATAAACACACATATACATATCCACATATATACGTACACACACATGCATGCATATACACTCATTCATACAAAATACATGCATTTATCCCACAATAATATGTGTTGTGTATATGTGAATATGTGTGTATGTATAAATGTGTATATGTGAATATGTGTGTATGTGTAAATATGTATATGTGAATTTTTTATTTATGTAGATAATCAAATTATTAATATCAAATACCATTATTTGTAGATTCTGATCAATCAGATGGAACTCCACCATCGTCTCCTCATCGTGCAACGACTTTATACTGTAAGTTTATGAAATATTTAATTTTAACTATATTTGATGGATATATAACTTATATATTTTTTTTATGTTTCTTATGATGTGCAGATTCTGATCAATCAGAGGGTACTCCACCACCTCCTACCCATGCAACGACTTCACATGTGTCCTCCGATAGGAATTATGATGAATTTTACTATCAAGAGCATATTATATGTTGGTGTAACTCTTGTTATGGCACGTATCAAAGACCACGATTGGAATGTATTCAACATGAGGCAGAGTATGGTACTTTTGAGCATGCACCATCACCTAGTCAACGTGATAATGCTTGGGTATGTATTTTCTATATATATTAATGTCATTTTTTTATTTAAAAACCATGTATAAAATCAAATTATTATTGATATACAGGAATACTTGCTCGATGATGATGATGATGATGATTTTTCTCATAATGTTAATATACCTCGTACACGTCATGGACTTGCTGTTCATCAATTACAAGCAGAGGTTTCTAGAAATCCTCTACCTCCTGGTTTAGAGAATGAAACGGCTGGAGATTATCCATTACCAGCTCGTGATCGTTCTTTAGTACAAACATATGATAGAAGAAGATATGGAGGATGGAATAGAGGACCACTTCCTTTAGATGGAGAGGTTTTCAACTTTTGGGGTAATCGCTATATGATTGCTCCATCCACTATTACTAATGCTGGTCGTGGTCTCTTTATTGTAGAGGATTTGTATGTGCCTCCGAACTCTGAAGTCACTCTTATGTCATTTTGTGGTCCTATATATGGATGGGGAGATTGGCATCGACTTTCACGTCATGTTCAAAGCATGAGTACTTATGGAATATGCTTGAACGCAGCATCTCTTACTAGTAGAAGGATTTTACATGCAGAAAATGAAAGATTATATATTGATGGAAGACCTTACACACATGGAAATATAGCAGGTTTAATAAATAGTAGTCGAGGGTTACATAATAGTTCAAGGACTAATTGCACATTTGAGGAGCGTGAAAATAGTCATGAATCACCATACATGAGTAGAGATGTATCACGATACATAGTTGTCAATGCTATTACTACATTACATGCTGGTGATGAACTATTAGTGAATTATGGATGGCGTAGACCTCCAAGAGCACCTTTTAGCTAGAGAGAATAAAAATTTTCTATCCATATTTAATAAGTTATATACTTAATTTTATATTTGAAGTTTAATTTTTATTCATTTATGAAATACTAATGAGTTTTATTTATATGTGTAGATTCCAACGTATGATGTTGATGATGTTCGTCCACAACATTCACAATTACCAATAAGACCTCATTTATCAGAAGCTTCCATGAGGAGGCTACGCAAAACTAAGCATGTGCAATATGCAAAGTTGAAAGATCTATATTCAAAAGATGATAAAGTACAAGATTTGTGTGACAATGATGAAGATGATGGCATGGCAGATTTTATTGAGGATTGGTATCAAAATGACAGTGAGAGCATGGATATTTCTAAAAATGAGAAATATCTTCGAGAGGAATGTCTAAAGCATGTATATGAAGGAAGTCATTTGACACGACTAAATGCGAGCTTACTTATTCTCAACCTTCAAAATCGTTTTGGATGGAGTAATGTATCTGTTTCGACACTATTAAGGTATAAATTTCAATTTTCTATCTATTTATATATATATATATGCATAAATATATATACATATATAAATACATGTAGGTTTTTATTCTTACTTTAGATAAGGTTATAAGAACAAGAACTTGAATTGAATGGAAACTTTTTGTCCGCGCATCTTTTAAAACTATTAATGCATCTTTCCAAATATTCGCAATGGTGACCTGGATGAGTCGCATGCATAGAGGTTACTCAAGAGACAGCAATCTAATTATAACCTCTGTGCATGCGATTCATCCAGGTCACCATTATATGAACATATGTGTGAATTGACGGGATACGATTGTTTTGCGTAAATATTTTGAAAGATGCATTAATAGTTTTAAAAGATGCGCGGACAAAAATTATCTATTCAATTCAAGTTCTTGTTCTTACCTTATCTAAATGATCTATCGTCTTGGATCACTTATAAGGTAATTATGATACTTTTATATTTAATATGTATGAATATTGGATATCTTTTATTTTTTAATTAACTTCTTTACAATTGTTTTTATGATTTGTATAGGTGGATTACATCCAAAGAGATCGATAAAAATTCGATCCCACAAAAAAAACGTGAATGCAAAGAGCTACTATGTTTGATGGAAAAAGAACTTCCTACTTCATTTTTTGATATTCAAGTTCATTTACTAGTCCATCTTGTAGATGAGATAGAGATTGCCGGTGTTGTCAACACTCGATGGATGTTTTGGGTCGAGCGATTTATGGGAATACTAAAAGGTTATGTGCGACAAAGAGCAAAACCAGAAGGATCCATGGCAAAGGGTTGGATGCTTGAAGAGTGCATGTATTACGTTAGTGAGTACCTTGAAAGAGTTCATGAAGAAGCTCCACGTGCATGGACCAACGAGTCTTCTTCAAAAATAACAGATGAGGTATTATCAGGTAAGGGGGTTCCATTCTTATTTACATTTCAAGAAAAAAATGATGTTTCTACTTTTGTAGCATATAATAGCGAATGCATGCAAGCATTCGTTAACGAGTACGAGGAACTTCAAAGTCTCCAAAGTAAAAGGCGAAAAAACAGAAGATCTAGAGGTAATCTCGATAATAATGAGATTACAGATATACCTTCTTTCACGGATTGGCTATATAGTCGTTTGCAACGCGCCAACGCAAATAATGAAGAAATCTCAGATGAGCAAAGAGAGTTAATGATAGGTTGTGAACAAAAGGTAATTTTATTAAAATATATATTTTATTTTTTTCATATATGTATGTTATTTTCTATTTACTAATTGAATTTATTTTGCAGGCTCGAATGTTCACTAATATGTGGGCTTTTGGACAGCATATTAGAATCAAAGCCATTGATTCTTTACGTAAAACAGAGGATTCTAGTATTGTTGCTTGTTTCAAGCAACTATCACGTGCTAGCTCAAAAGACACGAACCTTATAGATAGCAAACTTGGTTACGTAGGAACTATTGTTGGTATCTACGAAATTTCATTTCGTACATTCAAACAGGTAGAAAAAAGTTTATATATATTTTTTAGAGTTAGTTATTTTTTTAAGCACCTAATAATGGGACGTTTTTGTTGTTATATATTTTGATAGGTCATTTTGAAGGTTGACTGGTATCGAGCGGAGTATAAAGGTAGTAATTCTACAATAAGAAAGGAATTATCTGGGTTTTGGGCAATTGATTCTTCCAAGGTAATGCGATCTACTAAAGAACCATATATTCTTCCTAGGCATATTGAACAAGCATTTTTTTATAAAAACCCAGATGCTCATCCTTGGTGGCAAGTCATTCATGTGCAACCTAGAGGTAGGTCATTGTTTGAACAGTTTATTGTTCGAGAGATTGAAGAAAGTCCTCTTGATGATTCAGCATCAGATACTGATACATCAACATCTGGAATAGAAATTAGACTCATTATACGTGATAATGATACTAATCTTTTTGATGAAGAGGATAATTCTCTACATGCTGATTCTACTGATGAGGAAGAGGAATTACCAGAAATAGATATTAATCCACCAATAGATGATGTGATTCATGAGAACATAGATTTAACAATAGAAGACATAAATGAAATCAATAAGGATAATGAAGATGAGACTATATTGATGTCTTACCAAAATGATGGCAATAATGAAAACATATGAGCAGATTAGATAGTAACTTCAAGCTTCTAAATGGATATCAGATAATAGGTTTTTTTTATTAACTTGAATAACGATGAATCCTACTAGAGAGATGAAATCATGTTCTTCTAAGTTAGAACATGAAGCTCGGGGGTATGCCTAATTATTTTATATATAGCTTTATCTTCGAGGAGTAAATTTTTATCATGTATGTATGCATATGTGTGTGTATTCATGTGTATTATATGTATACATATATTAGTATGCATATATATGTATTTCATGTATATGTATGTGTTTGCATGTGTGTGATATATGTATACATGTCTTCATGTACGTAATATATGCAAGTGTTTATAATTGTGTACATGTATATATGTATATGTGTCTATGTGTAAATATGTACATGTAAATATGTATGCATGTATATATATGTTTATGTGTGCATGTAGGCATGTACATGTATGTGTAAATATGTACATGTAAATATGTACATGTAAATATGTTAGTATGTATATATATATTTATGTGTGCATTTAGGCATGTATGTGTGAAGCATAATATATCTACTCCATTTTATATTTATGTATCCTATCTACATGATGTGTATATATCTTTACATATATTATGAATCATGATCCTCGTTGATTCGAGTAGCTATATATAGAGGCATAAGGTTGGGAGGAGAGACATCTCTCTAGTAGGACATCGGAGGTGTACATATACTTCAAACATATGGCTAAAAGGTTGAATTAGAGTTTTTAAATTAGGGATTTCAAAACCCTAATATCGAGATTAGTGCTCTCTCTCTCTCTCTCTCTCTCTCTCTCTCTCTCTCTCTCTCTCTCTCTCTCTCTCTCTCTCTCTCTCTCTCTCTCTCTCTCTCTCTCTCTCTCTCTCTCTCTCTCTCTCTCTCTCTCTCTCTCTCTCTCTCTCTCTCTCTCTCTCTCTCTCTCTCTCTCTCTCTCTCTCTCTCTCTCTCTCTC
>CM035428.1:79257297-79397297 GCA_020310875.1 Ceratopteris richardii | reverse complement strand
GCCTCTTTCCTGAGCATAACCTTTTGCAACAAGCTTAGCCTTATACCTTTCAACTGTTCCATCAGGCTTATGCCTAAGCTTGTATACCCAATTATTGCAATGGCCTTCTTGCTAGGAGGCAAGTCACATAAAGAACAAGTACCATTTTTCATTATGGCATCATATTCAAATTGCATAACAGCCATCCAATTTTCTGAATTTTGTTCTTCATTAAACAAAATAGGCTCATTCTCATCATAGAGACTAGAGGCAACCATAGCATAGAAATCTGATGCAAAAGAGGCACTATGAGAGCTTGAATGAGTACGATATGATTGAGGTCTAATTTGCTATCACAAAAATTCTACACTAACCACTTTGGCATATTTTTTGTCTCCTCAATATGACCTTTCATCAACAAGTGCATCATGCAAATTTGCATCGGAAATGGAATGATCTGCATTAGAAATGGAATGATCTTCATCATCACATGAAACTTGTAAAGGCTGACAAGTTGCCTCATTAGGACCAACACTAGATTGTCCACTTGTAAAAAGAGGCAATAAAGTATTATACATGTCTTTGGAGCTAACAGATGTCTCCTTAGTACATGAAAGTAGTGGATGAATAGCATCTTCCACAAAAACAACATCACGGCTAACCAAAATGCATTTAGTCCGTGGATGATAGAGACGATAGCCTTTGCTTTCAGAACTGTACCCAACAAAAATACATTTCAGTGCTTTATCATCTAATTTCCTACATTGCTTTTCAGGCACTCATGCATATGCCAAACAACCAAAAACACGCAGATAAGCAACAGATGGCTTGCGACCATACCAAGCCTCATATGGAGTGATAGACTGTCGTGCTTTAGTGGGATACCTAATAAGTACATATGTTGCACACATGATAGCCTCAAGCCAAAAACTATGTGGTAAAGCCTGCCTCCACCATACACCTGGTCATCTCCATGAGTGACTTGTTCTTCCATTCAGCAACTCCATTCTATTGAGGTGTATATGGCACTTTTACACTGATGTTATATCCCACGCTCATCCAGAAATGCATTTAAGTCAGAAGACATAGTGCATAAACACTTCAGACTTTGCTTTCAATGGATATACCCATGCATTCCTAGAAAAATCATCGATGAAAGTCACGAAGTAAAGATAGTTCCCAAAAGAAGGTGTCTCCATAGGACCACAGACATCACTATGAACAAGCTGCAATTTTTTAGTAGCTCGAACTGAACCATCTTTTGGGAACGATGAATGTTGCATTTTGCCCAAAATACAACCTTCACAAATATGTTTACCAAGTGCCTTGAGTTTGGGTAGAGAGGACACCATTTCATATTTTTGTAGGCGTAGTAAACTAGCAAAATTCGGATGAGCAAAGCATGCATGCCAAAGCTTTGCATCTAACATAGCCTGAGAATCATGTACTGCACATGTTGAATCATTCACAAATCTTTCATAGTCTATGAGCTTATACAGCCCATGACATAAAATGCCAGAAGCAATAGTGACATCACCATTGGACAGATCATGAACTGTACATCTATGATCAACAAATCTCACAACCAAGCTAATCTTGGCTAAAACTAAAACTGATAATAGATTTTTCTTGATCCCTGACACAAATAAAGCATTTGATAATATAAAAGAACTACCATCAACAGTAGTCAAAATGATCTTGCCAACTCCCATGATAGGATAAGAGGAGTTGTTGGTGCATGTGACAGTATTCCGTGTAGGGGCAGGCTTGAGTGAAGTGAAGAAATTGTGCTACAAGGTAATATGTTTGATTGCTCCACCATCAAAGTACTAAACATCTAAATCTACTTCAGACATACATTGTTCATGAGAAGATGGGTCAAAATTGCGAACAATGATAAACTCCCATTCTTCATTCTGCACTAGATTATCTGACTGTGTTTTCCGTGTAGAGGCCTCTGCAACAACCATTCCAGCCTCTTTTTTCTTTGCCTCTTTTGTAGCGAGTTTTGGACAATTCTTTATGACATGATCATTTGCTTTATAGTACTTGCAAAACAATTTCTACTTTTTTGTTTTCTTGTCATCTATGTCATCCTTCTTTGATTGTGCAGAATTAGTAGATTTTTGCTTACTAGTAGAAGAGCTCCATTTACCTTTGCCCTTCTGACCAGCGAGGAATGCTTGATCTACAACATGCATGATGGACCTGTTTTGCTTAGACTGATCTTCTTGCAACAAAACAAAGACTAACTCCTCAAATGATAAGGCATTTCGATTTCCTTTCATCATCAAACAAAGAGTAGAAGCAAAACTCTCATATGAATTGACAAGATCATTTAGAACAATCTGCACAAGTGAACTATCAGGCAAGACTTCATCAACAGAAATCAACTATTCCTTCGAATCTTTGATCTTTGTCAGAAAATTGTCCATGGAATCACCTTCATTCATGTGCTCACTCTCCAATTGTTTTTGGAGGCAAGCAACACAAGCCTCATTCCTTGCCTGGTATAAAGTGGTAAGTGTACCCCAAGCATCCTTAGTTGTTCTGCAAGAGCGAATGTGAGGAATAATGGCACGTTTGAGAGATAAGGCTATCAATGCATGTGCTTGAGTATCTTTGCCATCCCAACAAATTTGCTCTACAATAGGTGCAAGAGTAACTGTAGCATGAATAGGAACATGAAGAATATCATCATCTTCAATGCCATCTACATCACCTTCAACAACTGTCTTTGTAGGTGTAATAGGACGTTTTTCAACACCTTGCACAATATTCCACAATCCTTTTGCAACCAATACATGATGCATCATATAAGACCATAATGGGTAATTGGTGCCATCCAACTTATCATCAACAGCCAACATACGAAATACATCATTGCTTTTAGCCATGGCCACTGATTAAAATACCATGATGTAGTAAATTGACAATATCTCAAGAAGTTGAACAAAACTACCCTATTGAGTTTTACTAAACATGTAGCAGACTTCGAGACACTTATACTGGCAAACCAAAACCTATATATATCTTTGGCATAAAAGGAAAAAATAGCTTGGACAAACACTGCGACAGTGCATTCGGAGGCCAAAACGAGCTAAGATCTAGATATTTTGATCCCCTAATCACCCTAAGTATGCTCACCGAATTTCGTGCAATTCTGAGACTTGGACCGGAGGAGTGTCGACGATGCGCTAGATGAAGCGACGACCTACTCTGATACCAATTGTTGGAGTTCGAGGTCTGGGGAAGCATGCAAACAACACAAGGAAAAAGAAGAAGCTTGGAGCACAATACACAATATAGAATGAATTACCACTAGAATGTACAAAGATAAGTAACCCGTTAGGGCAATAGGCGCATATACAAACATGTGGGAAAAAAATCTCCTAATGAGGAAAAAAAGTGCCCCAACGGTCCTAGTGTCTTCACACATATCACTACCTAAATATATCAACAATATACACAGGTTTTGGTTCACTAGTACAGGTGCCTCGAACCCTAACGAGTCACTCATATTTGTATGTTCACTTGGTAATAATTTCAGTATTGTGTGTTGTGCTCCAAGCTTCTTCTTCTTCCTTGTGTTGTTCTCATGCTTCCACAAAACTCAAACTCCAACAATTGGTATCAAAGCAGGTCATCGTTTCATCTAGGCTTTCATCAACAACCATCTGATCACAGTCATAGTATTTCATGAAAATTGGTGAGCATGCTAAGGGTGATTAAGAGTTCAAAACAACTTCACTTTGTGGCCTTGAAATTTTGATCTTAGCTTGTTTTGGTCTCTAAATGCACTATCGTAGTTCCTATATAGGCAATTTCATCCTTTTATGCCAAACATATATGTTGGAGTTCGAGGTCTACGCAAGCGCGCAAATAGCACAAGGAAGAAGAAGAAGCTTGGAGCACAACACACAATACTGAATGAATTACCATTAGAATGTACAATGATAACTAACTCGTTAGGGCAATAGAAATAAATACAAGTCGGGGAAAAAAACCTCCTAAAGAGGGAAAATAGTGTCCCGGTGATCCTATTGTGTTCACACATCACTACCTAAATATATAAAGAAATCCCCCCTGGGAGTGATGCGATGAACAAGGATCTGACACTCATGTATAAGGAAGTGCCAAGCTATGTATAAGTAATCCACAAAAGGAAGTAAGCCCAAAGCTTTGCAGAAAGCTTCAAACTTCTCCTAAGCAGAGCCTTCATGAAAAGGTTTGTAATGTTCTCCTGCATGGGCACATATGCCAAGTTGATCTTTGCAGCGGAGAACCATTCCTTGACATAATCATAATATATCTCAATGTGCTTAGTGCGAGCATGGAGCATAGGGTTCCTCGCAACTACCAATGCCCTATGACTATCAATGAAGATGGTGGTGGCAGAAGACTGACCAACACCAAAATCAGCAATAAGGCATCTGAGCCACATACTCAACCGTTGTTGTGAGAGCTGCCCTATACTCAGCCTCATAACTAGAAGTGGCCACAGTAGTCCGCTTCTTGCTCAACCAAGATATACATGAGCTACCAAGCATGAAGCAAAAGCCACTAGTGGACACATGAGTGTTATAGCAACCATCCTAGTCAAAGTCAAAAAAAGCATGTAAATCTGGCAGTAGTGATCCCCCCTTGGGATAAAATAATCCAAGTAGTTCGGTACCACTCAAGTAGTGAAAGATGTGCTTGACTACTTGCCAATGCTTGACACCTGGGCAATACATAAACCTGCTTATCTGTGAGAAAACAAATTGAATATGTGATCGAGTAATGCATAAGTGAATCAAGCATCTAATAGCCGACTGATAGAGAACAACATCAAATGCATCTCCAGCATCATGAAGACTCAATTGTAAACATGTCTCCATAGGAGTGCCAATAGGTTTACAGTCTTCAAGCCTAAAATGCTGCAATAATGTGTTAATATATTTCATTTGACACAGAGCTATTCCGCCATCAACTTGCATAAACTGGATGCCCAAATAATGATGCAAATGCCCCAAATTTGATATCTCAAATGAGGCATGTAGATCAACCCTAAAATTAGTAGTATGCTTCTCATGAGGAATAGTGAGTAGATGTCATCAACATACACAACAATGATTAGAAGCACATCATTAGCATGCTTAACATATAAGGTGCTTTCAGTTGGACTGTTCTCAAAACCATGTGCAATCAGATAGGCATGTATCTTTTCATACGAAGCACGTGGTGCTTGCTTTAAACCATATAATACCTTCTTTAACCTGCACACCTGTTTTTCATGCCCTTTCTGCACAAAGCCATGGGGCTGAAAAACGTACACTTCTTCATGCAAATCACCATTCAAAAATGCAGTTTTAATGTCCAACTAATGTACATTCCAACCATGATGAGCTTCAAGTGCACATGTGCTACGAACAATAGTCATTCGGCAAGTAGGAGCAAATGTCTCATCAAAATCAATGCCTCTTTCCTAAGCATAACCCTTTGCAACAAGCCTAGCCTTATACCTTTCAAATGTTCCATTAGGTTTATGCTTAAGCTTGTATACCCACTTAGTGCAATGGCCTTCTTGCGTGGTGGCAAGTCACATAAAGAACATGTATCATTTTTCATTATGGCATCATATTCAGATTGCATAGTAGCCATCCAATTTTTTGAATTTTGTGCTTCATTAAACAAAACACGCTCATTCTCATCATAGAGACTAGAGGCATCCATAGCATAGAAATCTGATGCAAAAGACGCACTATGAGAGCCTGAACGAGTACGATATGATAGAGGTGCATCTAATTTGCTATCATGAAAATTATGCACTAGCCAATTTGGTATATTTTTTGTCTCCTCAATATGACCTCTTATCAACAAGTGCATCATGAAAATCTGCATCAGAAATGTAATGATCTGCATCATCACATGAACCTTGTAAAGGTTGACAAGTTGCCTAATTAAGACCAATACTAGACTATCCACCTGTAAAAAGAGGCAGTAAAGTATCATACATATCTTTGAAGCTAACAAATGTCTCCTTAGTACATGAAAGTAGTGGATGAATAATATCTTCCACAAAAACAACATCACGGCTAACCAAAATGCGTTTAGTCCATGGATGATAGAGACGATAGCCTTTGCTTTCAGAACTCTACCCAACAAAAATACATTTCACTGCTTTATAGTCCAATTTCCTGCGTTGCTGTTCAGGCACTCATGCATATGCCAAACAACAAAAAACATGCAAATAAGCAATAGATGGCTTGCGACCATACCAAGCCTCATATGGAGTGATAGACTGTAGTGCTTTAGTGGGATACCTATTAAGTACATATGCTGCACACATGACAGCCTCAAGTCAGAAACTATGTGGTAAAGCCTACCTCATATTGAGTGATAGATTGTAGTGCTTTAGTGGGACACCTAATAAGTACATATGTTGCACACATGATAGCGTCAAGCCAGAAACTATGTGGTAAAGCCTGCCTCTTCACCATACACCTCGCCATCTCCATGAGTGACTTGTTCTTCCATTTAGCAACTTCATTCTGTTGAGGTGTATATGGCACTTTCACGTTGATGTTTTATCCCACGTTCATCAAAAAATGCATTAAAGTCAGAAGACATAGCACATAAACTTTTCAGACTTTGCTTTCAATGGATATACCCATGCATGCCTGAAAAAATCATCGATGAAAGTCACGAAGTAAAGATAGTTCCCAAAAGAAGGTGTCTGCATAGGATCACAGACATCACTATGAACAAGCTGCAATTTTTGAGTAGCTCGAACTTAACCATCTTTTGGGAATGATGAACGGTGCATTTTGCCCAGAATACAACCTTCACAAACATGTTTACCAGGTGCCTCGAGTTTGGGCAGAGAGGACACCATTTCAGATTTTTGTAGGCATAGCAAACTAGCGAAATTCAGATGACCAAAGCATGCATGCCAACGCTTTGCATCTAACATAGCCTGAGAATCATGTATTGCACCTGTTGAATCATTCATAAATCTTTCATAGTCTATGAGCTTATACAGCCCGCGATATAAAATGCCAAAAGCAATAATGACATCGCCATTTGAGAGATCATGAACTGTACATCTATCATCAACAAATTTCACAACCAAGCTAATCTTGGCAAAAACTGAAACTGATAACAGATTTTTCTTGATCCCTGGCACAAATAAAGCATCCGACAATGTAAAAGAACTACCATCAATAGTAGTCAGAATGATCTTGCAAACTCCCATGATAGGATAAGAGGAGTTGTTGGCGCATGTGATAGTATTCCCTATAGGGGCATGCTCGAGTGAAGTGAAGAAACTACACTACATGTATATACAAGCCGGGGGAGAAAATCTCCTAACGAGGGAAAAAAGTACCCCAATGATCCTAGTGTGTTCACACACATCACTGTTGGAGTTAGACGTCTGCTAAAGCACGCGAACAACACGAGGAAGAAGAAGAAGCTTGGAGCACAACACACAATACTGAATGTATTACTAGAGAATGTACAAAGATAAGATCCCATTGGGGTAATAGGCATATATACAAGCCGGGGGAAAAAAACCTCCTAAAGAGGGAAAAAAGTGCCCCGGTGGTCCTAGTGTGTTCACACATATCACTACCTAAATATATCAACAAATACCCCCTGGGAGTGATGCCGTGAACAAGGAGCTGGCACTCATGTATAAGGAAGTGCCAAGCTATGTGGAAATCACTCCACAAAAGGAAGTAAGCCCAAAGCTTTGCGGAAAGCTTCAAACTTCTCCCTAGGCAGAGCCTTCGTGAAAAGGTCTGCAATGTTCTCCTGCATGGACACATGCCAAGCTGATCTCCCCAGCAGAGAACCTCTCCCTGACATAGTGATAATGCACCTCAATGTGCTTAGTGCGAGCATGGAACATAGGGTTCCTCACAATTGCCAATGCGCTCTGACTGTCAGTGAAGATGGTGGTGGCAAAAGTCTGACCAACACCCAAATCAGCCATAAGGCGTCTAAGCCACACACACTCAACAGTCGTTGTGAAAGCTGCCCTATACTCAGCTTCACAACTGGAAGTGGCTATAGTAGGCTACTTCTTGCTCAACCAAGATATACATGAGCTACCAAGCATGAAGCAAAAGCCACTAGTGGATGCACGAGTGTCATAGCAACCAGCCCAATCAGAGTCAGAAAAAGCATGCAAATCTGGCGATAGTGATCCCCACTTGGGATAAAACAACCCAAGTAGCCGAGTACCACTCAAATAGCGAAAGATGCGCTTAACTGCCTGCCAATGCTTGACTCTTGGGCAATGCATAAACTTGCTCATCTGTGAGATAGCAAATTGAATATCTGGTGGAGTAATGCATAAGTAAATCAAGCATCCAACAACCTGCTGATAGAGAACAACATCAAATGCATCTCCAGCATCATGAAGACTCAATCGTAAACATGTCTCCATAGGAGTGGCAATAGGCTTACAGTCTTCAAGGCCAAAACGCTGCAATAATGTGTCAAAATATTTCGTTTGACACAAAGCCATTCCACCATCAACTTGCATAAACTGAATGCCCAAATAGTGATGCAAATGCCCCAAATCAGACATCTCAAATGAGGCATGCAAATCAGCCTTAAAATTAGCAATATGCTTCTCAATAGGACCAGTGAGTAGCATGTCGTCAACATAGACAACAATGATTAGAAGCACATCATTAACACACGCTTAACATATAAGGTGCTTTCAGTTGGACTGTTCTCAAAACCATGTGCAATCAGATAGGCATGTATCTTCTCATACCAAGCATGTGGTGCTTGCTTTAAACCATATAATGCCTTCTTGAACCTACACACCTGGTTTTCATGCCCTTTCTGCACAAAGCCACGGGGCTGAAAAACATACACTTCTTCATGCAAGTCACCATTTAGAAATGTTGTTTTAATGTCCAACTGATGTACATTCCAACCATGATGAGCTGCAAGTGCACATATGCTCTGAACAGTAGTCATACGGCATGTAGGTGCAAAGGTCTCATCAAAATCAATGCCTCTTTCTTGTGCATAACCCTTTGCAACAAGCCTAGCCTTATACCTGTCAACCGTACCATCCGGTTTACGCTTTAGCTTGTATACCCACTTAGTGCCAATGGCCTTCTTGCCAGGAGGCAAGTCACATAAAGACCAAGTACCATTCTTCATTATAGCATCATATTCAGATTGCATAACAGCCATCCAACTTTCTAAATTTTGTGCTTCATCAAACGAAACAGGCTCACTCTCATCACAGAGACTAGATACAGCCATATCATAGCAATCTAATGCAAAAGAGGCACTATGAGAGCCTGAACGAGTACGATATGACAGAGGTGCATCTAATTTGCTGTCATGCAAGGTCGGCACCAACCATTTTGGCATAGTTCTTGCATGCTCAATATCAGCTCTCTCATCAATAAGTGCATCATGTACATCTGCATCAGAAATGGAATTATCTGCATCATCACATGAAACCTGCAAAGGCTGAGAAGTTGCCTCATTAGGACCAGCACTAGACTGTCCACGTGTAAAAAGAGGCATCAACGTATCATACATGTCTTTGGAGCTAACAAATGTCTCCTTAGTACATGAAAGCAATGGCTCAATAACATCTTTCACAAAAACAACATCATGGCTAACCAGAATGCGTTTAGTCTGTGGATGATATAGATGATAGCCTTTACTTTCAAAATTGTACCCAACAAAAATACATTTTACTGCTTTATCATCCAATTTGTCTGTGATGTTGTTTAGGCACTAATGCATATGCCAAACAACCAAAAACACGCAGATGAGCAACAGATGGCTTGCGGTCATGCCAAGCCTCATATGGAGTGATAGACTGCAGCGCTTTGGTGGGACACCTGTTCAGTACATATGCTGCATACATGACAACCTCAAGCCAGAAACTATGTGGTAAAGCCTGACTCTTGACCATACACCTCGCCATCTCGATGAATGACCTGTTCTTTCGTTCAGCAACTCCATTCTGTTGAGGTGTATACGACACTGTACACTGGTGTTTTATCCCACGTTCAGCCAGAAATGCATTAATATCAGAAGACATATATTCCCCCCCTCGATCAGAACGGAGGGTGCCCATTTTACATGCTGACAGATTTTCAGCCAAAACCAAAAACTGTTTGAAGCACATGAACACTTCAGACATTGGCTTCAATGGATATACCCATGCATGCCTGGAAAAATCATCGATGAAAGTCACGAAGTAAAGATAATTCCCAAAAGAAGGTATCTGCATAGGACCACAGACATCACTATGTACAAGCTGCAATTTTTGAGTAGCCCAAACTGAACCATCTTTTGGAAAGGATGAACATTGCATTTTTCCCAAAATACAGCCTACAAACATGTTTTCCAGGTGCCTCAAGTTTGGGCAAAGAGGACACCATTTCAGATTTCTGTAGGCATAGCAAACTAGCAAAATTCAGATGACCAAAGCATGCATGCCAAAGCTTTGCATCTGACATAGCCTGAGAATCATTTACTGCACATGCCAAATCATTTACAGATCTTTCATAGTCTTTGAGCTTATACAGCCCACGACATAAAATGCCAGAAGCAATAATTACATCGCCATCTGTCACTTGTCATCAACAAATTTCACAACCAAGTCAAAATAATCTTACCAACTCCCATAACATGATAAGAGGAGTTTTTGGCGCATGTAACAGTATTCCCTGTAGGGGCAGGCTCGAGTGAAGAGAAGAAACTGCGCTGCGAGGTAATATGTTTGGTCGCCCCATTGTCAAAATACCAAACATCTGAGTCTACAGAAGACATGCACTGCTCATGAAAAGATGGGTCAAAACTCCAAACGGTAGTAAACGCCCATTCTTCTTCCTGCACAAGATTAGCAGACTCTGTTTTTGGTGTAGAGGCCTCTGCAAAAACCATTCCAACCTCTTTCTTCTTTGCCTCTTTAGCAGCCAGTTTTGGACAGTTCTTTATGATATGATCATTCCCTTTACAATACTTACAAAACAATTTCTGATTTTCTAATTTCTTCTCATCTTTATCTTCCTTCTTTGAATATGCAGAATTAGCAAATTTCTGCTTACTAGTTGAAGAGCTCCATTTTCCTTTGTCCTTCTGACTAGCTAGGAAAGCTTGATCTGCAACTCGCATAATGGACATGTTCTGCCTGGACTGATCTTCCTGCAACAGAACAGATACTAACTCCTCAAATGATAAGGCATTTGGATTACCTTTCATCATCAACCGAAGAGTAGAAGCAAAACTCTGATATGAATTAGGAAGACCATTCAGAACGGTCTGCACAAGTGAGCTATCTGGTATAACCTCATCAGCAGAAATCAATTGTTCCTTTAAGTCTTTGATCTTCGTTAGGAAACTGTCCATAGAATCACCTTCGTTCATGTGCTCACTCTCCAACTGTTTTCGGAGGTAAGCAACATGAGCCTCATTCCTAGCTTAGTACAATGTGGTAAGTGTATCCCAAGCATCCTTAGCTATTCTGCAAGAGTGAATGTGAGGAATAATGGCACGTTTGATAGACAAAGCTATCAATGCATGTGCTTGGGCATCTCTGCCATCCTAGTGAATCTGCTCTGCAGTAGGTGCAACTGAAACCACAGCACGAACAGGAATATGTAGAATATCATCATCTTCAACACCTTCTGCATCAGCTTCAGTACTTGTAGGTGTAACAGTTGCAGGTGTGATAGGACGTTTTTCGACACCCTGCACAATGTTCCACAATCCTTTTGCAACCAACACATGTCGCATCATATAAGCCCATAACGGGTAGTTGGTACCATCCAACTTATCCTCAACAACCAACATACGGAATACATCACTGCTTTCAGCCATGGTCGGTGACTAAAATACCTTGATGCAGAAAATTGATTGTATCTCAAAAAGTTGAACAGAACTACCCAGACGAATTCCGCTAGACCTATAGCAGACTTCAAGATGCTTATACTGACAAACAGAAACTGCTATATACCTTTGGCACAAAAAGACAAAATAGCCTGCACAAGCATTGTGATAGTGCGTTCGGAGGTCAAAACGAGCTCAGATCGCGATTTTGGCACGACAAAATGAAGCTATTTTGATCTCAAAAACACGCTGAGTATGCTCACCAAAATTCGTGCGATTGTGAGACTACAACCGGAGGAGTGTCGATGGCGCCCTAGATGAAGCGACGACCTGCTCTGATACCAATTTTTGGAGTTAGACGTCTGCGGAAGCACGCGAACAGCACGAGGAAGAAGAAGAAGCTTGGAGCACAACACACAATACTGAATGTATTACTAAAGAATGTACAAAGATAAGATCCCATTGGGGTAATAGGCGTATATACAAGCCGGGGGAAAAAAACCTCCTAAAGAGGGAAAAAAGTGCCCCGACGGTCCTAGTGTGTTCACACACATCACTATATATAGGTTTTGGTTCGCTAGTACAAGTGCGTCGAAGTCTGCTACAAGTTTAGCAAAGCTTGATACAGTGGTTCTGTTCAACTTTTTGAGATACACCATTTTTCTGCATCAAGCTATTTAGTTAGTGGCTATGGCTAAAAGCAATAATGTTTTCTGTATGTTGGCTCTTGAGGACAAATTGGATGGTACTAACTACCCGTTATGGGCATATATGATGAATCATGTATTGGTAGAAAAAGGGTTATGGAATATTGTGCAAGGTATTGAAAAATGCCCTACTACACTTGTGAATATAGCTATTGAAGGTTATGTAGATGGAATTGAAGATTATGATCTTTAGATTCCTATTCGCACTACGGTTCTTGTTGCATATATTTCAAAGCAACTTTGTTGGGATGGTAGAGATGCTCAAGCACATGCATTGATAACATTGTTTGTCAAACGTTCCATTATCCCTCACATTCACTCTTTCAAAACAACAAAGGATGCTTAGGATACACTTACCACTTTATACTAGGTGAGAAATGAGGCTCGTGCTTCTTACCTCTGAAAAAAGTTGAAGAGCAAGCATATGAATGAAGAGATTCTATGGATAGTTTTTGGAAAAAGTGCGGAGCCTACAGGTACGCGATCACAGACCAGCGACCAGCGCGCACGCACGTGTGGACAAGAGTAAATTTTAGCGCACACAGAGGGCAGCTTCGAGCTCCCATCTCTCTCCACTCTCCCTTTTGGATGAGGGAATAAAGAACTCCACATCATATATAACTTGAAATCGCAGGCAGCTGACCGTCTATATGGGATTTTGGCACTCCTTCTCATAGCTCAATGCAAGCATCCTTCAAGCGACTATTGAAGGGATAAACTCCAATTTTTCAGCCTTCGAAATTGTTTTTTTTGCAAGAGTGCAAGGATAGAACCACTTATGAACCCAAAGTGTGGACAAAATATTGATGAATACATGTAGTATGGGATGTGGTTATGGGATATGGGCTTTGGGTGGTTCCAAAAAGCTTTGTTTCCTCAGTTTTGAGCTTCACAAAGTCATCCATCCATGAAAAGAAGTTTTTTCACTTCCCATTGGTGACATATCCAACTTCTCCACACCATAGCTTCTTCATACGATATTGGATTTCAAAAATCTTGGTCATGTTTCGAAGCTATACTCCTAAGCTTCGCTCAAAAACCATCGATGTTGGATTTGGACAAGATTTGCCCCACCAAAATCTCTCTATAGCGCTTCAGTAGAAACTAGGCGGCCACTCCCGGGCCTAGTTTTTCGTCATCCGGACTCCAAATCTACTTTTTTCACTTGGGATAGTCTCAAATTCTTGAAGTACAGGTGCTGGGCAGCAAGTCATGGACTGGCAAGGATTGTTACATCTCTGAATTTTCTCAGTTTCACTCAGTTTGCCTGATTAGGGCTTTTCCCACGTGTTTTTGGCATTGTTTTGGATGGTTTATGGTGTTTAGAACCTCCCCGGACCAAGTGGACATTTCCAATTTTCTTTTGGGCCTGGCAAGGATTAAAAATCAGCAAATTGAAGCATCAAGGGCCACTTGGATTTCGCTTCCGCAGCTCTACTTTGTAACAGGGAAGTGCTCTTGTGATATATTTCTCTTCTTCTTGCATATTTGAGCTTTACTTCCATTCATTTTCATACACTCTAGTTAGCAAACGGGGGAAGGGAACTTAAACATGGAAACTAAAGGCAAACAAGTAGCTGAGACCACTTCTCCATCTAAAGAGCAACTAGAGGACCCTGATTCTAGAATGAAATAAGTAGAATTAGGGCAAGAAATAGAAGAGAACTTAGAAGAGAAAGATCCTTCACAGGAAGAATACACTTATGAAGAACTTATAGATGAATTTGTCACTTGTGACCAATTCATAGGCTTGAAAGAGCAAACCCTTAAACTAGAGAAAGATTTGGGTAGCATCACATCTCTTATACAGCAGCTTAAGTCTCAAATGATCTCACTTGAGACTAGTGTCACCTCTTTCCTAGCTAGGAAGGAAAGAGAGACTCCTCCTATTCCTCTAGAGATTACTAGGAAAGAGACTTCTCTTCTTGGTAAAAACAAAGGAGAGAGCTCTAGGGAAGCTCCCCTCCTGAAAGACTTAAAGCCACCTACCTTCGAGGGATGACCGAGACAGGAATAAGGATGCAATCTACACTTTTTTACAGAAGTGGCATGATTTGCATCAATTGAAGGGCACCCCACCTGAGTATCGTGTGCTAGAGGCGAGTCTCTCCCTCGGCCCGCGTGCTTATAAGTGGTGGATGAGTCTTAAGGAGGCGAACTCTATCCCTACTGACTGGACTCAGTTTGAGACTCTTTTTCTAAAAGAGTTTCTTCCTGAGAATGAGGAGGAGAGGAATTGGGATGAGTGGGACAGGATTACTCAGAGAGGTAGGCCTCTTTCGGTCTATCTATCCCACTATAGAGAGATCATTTGAAACTTAAGGGCCTAGATGATTTTCAGAAGATCAGAGGGTTTGTTAGGGGCTTGGATAAATCCATAAAGAGGGAAGTTAGAAGGAATGCACCTAAGACGTTTGAGGAGGCGCTCAAGTATGCACAGATATATGAGGACCATAACCGTCCTCAATATAGTCCTATGGAGACGGATCAGCCCCTCAAGCCTCTTAGTACAACTAAATTCAAGAAAAAGTTGCCGTTGGGAAAAAACAAAGTTTTTATTAAGAAACAAAAATCACAAGGGCCTAGGTTGTCCACAGACCAGTTTGAGAAGGCCAAAAGGGAGAACGTGTGTTTTAGGTGCCTATCTCCTAGCCATTCACAGTGGAACTGTCCACTCAAGAAGGGGGAAGGAAAGAAGAAGGGACCAGAGTCTAGTACGGCCCCCGAAAAGGGCAAAAAGGCGGTCCACCTAGTGCAGACCCTTCCTATTCATGGTAGCTCTAGCTGCAAGGGAGTGGAGGTGATGCATGAGGATATAGAGCACACCTGTTGTTTGACTCAGTCATTGTGGTCACCGCAGTTTGGACCACATGATTTGGTTAAGCTACATGGTAGTGTTTACGGGACTAGGGTGCGGGTCATGATAGATGAGTCTGCTACTCATAATTTTATTAACTATGCTTTGGTCAAGAAATTAAAGATTCCCTAGCAACCTAGTGCACATAAATACATTGTATCTATTATGCAAGGGCAAGATAAAAGAATATGGGATACTATGGTATCCAATTTGGAAGTCAAGATGCAGGAATATACGGATTATATGGACTTCCAAATTATGAATATGGAGAGGACAGATCTAGTCTTAGGAAGAGAGTGGCTATGGGGGTTGGGAGATACACTTAAACGCAGCTATCAAAACAACACACTCGAATTTGAAAAGAATGGAAGTAAAGTTTGTATTCAGGGAGAAAGAGATGTACCTAGTGCACCTCTCATTTCATCACTAGAGTTGTATAGTCTCTGTTATTCTCAGCATGTACAGGACATGTTTTTATTGTATAGTCTTGATATGGAGCATTGTACAGACAGCTCATCTGATGTATATTTTCATGCTAGGAATGTAAATATGAAGAGGACTTTCTACTATTCTTTTTAGCAAGAGTGTGTGGTTAAAAGTTTTAAGGATCTTATGTTTGAGTACAGAGATGTTTTTCCCACTGACCTACCTAGAGGGCTACCACCTGAGAGAGGGGACATTGACCATGCCATAAAGGTTGTTACTAACACTAACCCTATTTGTAGACCACCTTATAGGCTTAGTGTTTCTTAGCATGAGGAGGTGGAGAAGCAATTGCATGATTATTTAGATAAGGGCTTCATCAAACCTAGTAACTCACCATGGGCATCGCCAATGCTCCTAGTTAAAAAGAAAGATGGCTCTATGAGATTATGTATAGACTACATAGCACTAATAAGGTAACTATCAAAAATAGATTTCCAATGCCTAGGTTGGAAGATCTATTTGATCAGTTACATCAACCTAGGTATTTTACCAAGCTTGATCTTAGATCAGGATATCATCAGATCAGAATTAGGGCAGAGGATGTCCCTAAGACTGCTTTTAGGACTAGATATGGGCACTATGAGTTTTTACTGATGCCTTTTGGTCTCACCAATGTTCCTGCCACTTTCATGAAACTCATGAATAGTGTTTTACGGCCTTATCTGGGACACTTTGTGGTAGACTTTTTGGATGACATTCTGATCTATAGTGTATCAGAAGAACAACACTTGGAACACTTGAGGAAAGTATTTCAAGTGCTAAGGAAAAATTCACTCTATGCTAAGGAATCAAAGTGTGAATTTTTCAAGGCAGAGGTTAGATACCTTGGGCATATAGTCTCCTAGGATGGAATCCAGATGGATCCTGAAAAAGTAAGGGCTATTATAGAATGGCCACATCCACGGAACCTGGAAGAGCTGCAGATCTTCCTAGGTTTATTAGGTTTCTATCGAAGATTCATTAAGAACTATGCCAAGATTGTTGTCCCGATGACGGAATAGCTTAAAGGGAAAGGGAAAGCCTTTCATTGGGGAGACGAACAGAAACAAAGTATGGAAAAGTTGAAAGTAGGAATTGCTACAGCTCCACTTTTACATATAGCAGATCCCAACAAACCTTTTGTGCTTGAGACGGACGCGAGTGATTTTGCTATAGGAGCGGTTTTAGTACAGGATGGTCGACCAGTAGCTTTTGAGAGCAAGAAACTAGAACCGGCTCAGAAGAATTACTCCGTCTATGAGAAGGAGTTGTATGCAATAGTCCATGCTTTGAAGAAGTGGCGTCATTATTTCTATGGTGCCAAAGTTACGATAGTGTTTGATCAAGAGAGCATTAAGTGGCTCTCTAATCAAACAGAACTTAAAGGTCGTAAGGCCCGATGGGCAGAGACCCTTCAGGAATTTGATTATGAGCTTAGGTATAGGAAGGGAAAGTGGCTGATTCACTTAGCCGCATGCCTATGCTCAATCGACTGAGTTTTACTCAGATCACTAGTGAGCTAGTTGAGTCCATTAAAGAAAAATGTAGGCTTGATCCTACATATTCCGAGATTTGGGAAGCCATAGAGAATGGGGATCGTGATATACGGGTTTCCAGTAAGGATGGAGTATCGACGGGTACTCAAGAAGGATTCAAGTGGAAGAATTACAGTGCCCATGATGGATATCTGTTATATAAAGGTAAGGTATGTGTCCCTGAAGATACTGCGATGAGACGACACATTTTATATGAGTGTCATGACACACTTAATGTGGGACACCCAGGAGTTAACAAAACTTATGATCTTGTTAAAAGGCAGTTTTATTGGCCTGGACTTCATAAGGACATCCTAGAGTATGTGCTTAAGTGCAATAAATGCCAGGTCAACAAAGCTGAGAGGTTGAGGATTGGAGGACTACTCCACCCATTGGATATTCCTAATGGGAAGTGGGAGAGTATCACCATGGACTTTATAGTCGGATTACCTAAGACACAGAGAGGGCATGACTCGGTCTGGGTAATTGTGGATAGCTTAACCAAAATGGCTAGGTTTATTCCGACACGTACTATAGTGAAGACACCAGAGTTGGCTAGACTTTTTTTAGAGAACCTATATCGGTTATATGGTCTTCATTTAGACATAGTTTTCGATCGGGATAGGAAGTTTACTAGCCACTTTTGGAGAGCATTCTTCAAAAGGTTGGATACGAAACTTAGCATGAGTACGGCCGAGCATCCACAGGTGGATGGGCAAACAGAAAGGGTTAACCAAATCCTAGAAGATATGCTTCGAGCATATGTAAATGAAAGGAAAACTAGTTGGGAAGAGTACTTACCTATAGTAGAGTTTGCATATAATAGTGCCAAGCACTCTTCCACTGGGCATAGCCCATTTATGCTTATGTATGGGTTTCAACCAAGAGCTCCTTATGTAGTAGGCTTGCAGAATGAAAATGTGCAGGCTGCAAAGGACTTCTTGGAAGAGATGACGATATGCTTAGGCTTGCTAAGGAAAGCATGAGGAGAGCTCAGGATAGAGCTAGAGCCTATGTTGACCCTCAAAGGAGAGATATTAACTTTGAGGTAGGAGAGCAAGTCTATCTTAGAGTTCCATCTAGGTATGAAACCATGAAGACGGGACCTTGTCCAAAACTATCTCCTAGGTATTGTGGACCTTTCCAAATACTTAAGAGAATAGGAAAGATGGCTTACCAGCTCCAACTTCCAGAGGAAAGTCAAATCCATCCAGTTTTTCATGTTAGCCGGCTTAAGAAAAGGCTGGGTGAATCTGACAACCTCATTCCAGATAGTGAGGTAGTAGAGCCTATCTCTGTTCAATCAATTCCACATGAGCCTGAGAGTATACTATGCACTCGAGAGAAACGAACAAGAAGTCACTTGTATAAAGAGTATCTAGTAAAGTGGAAAGATAGTTCAGAAGATAGTGCCACATGGGAGCGGGTTAGCACCTTTCAGAGACGGTTTCCCAGTTTTAGATTACTTTCCCAAGAGTCTTCTTAAGGGGAAGGATATGGGGAAACAACACGGAGACAGACCATGTATTTTCATACATGGGGGTATAGTGGGAGTAGTGGTTCTAATATTTCTCTCTCAATCAGACCTCCCAATACCATTTTTTAGGACAAAAATGGAATTAAGGGGAAGGAAATGTTATATGGAGTATCCTATTTGAAAAGGAAGTTGAGGTATGACCCTCCTCTATTACATATTAAGTAGGATACTAATATGAGTGCCAAGTGGCACTCATATGAGGAGAGAGAGCATTTATTGAAGACCACTATGCAGCTGGGCGGATCGGTATCTATCGGGGTCTCCGTGCGCGCATCAGTCTCCAGGCGGTTTTTGTACAGGTACAGAAGTACAGGGTGATATCCCCAAAAATGGAGAGTATCATTGAGAGTTACTGAAGGCGGCGCCCACGACACTTTCTTTGCCAATGATTTTGTAAAATCATGTTCCATAGTACATATACATCATTAAGTATCTCTATTGATTTCTTTGCCATTGTCACTCAAAACATTGTACTTGTAATGTTCATATCTCAGTGATCTCTCCACCATTTTCAATGATCTATAGCTTGTTGGAACCAGCTCAAAGTATACTTTAAGCTGAAAAATTTGGAAGGCATTTGATTTAGTTGATTGGGAGAAAAGCACCTCGAAGTAGTCACTGGTCATTCTCTGCACATCTCCTAAAAAGTTGGGGGTACGGATTCAATTGCTAAATTGATTGCTCAGTGTGTAGTCTCTCATTTTAAGTGATTTCACTTGGAATCATTAGATCTATAAGCTAATGTGATTCACCCAGAAGGAATTTATCTAATTGGTACTGTACTGTGAGCATTGAGCATAATATATAGCAGGTATCAAGACCAAAATAGCAAGTTTTTGGTTACAAGCTAGTTGCAAAGTTTTCTGTTTTGATCTAATTGTTTGAAGCATCATCTCCAAAGTACATAGGTACTTTATTTGTGTCATTTGCAAGCTAAGAGGGCCTACAACACAACTCTGAAGAAAAATAGGGACAGGTACTAAGCAAGGTTTGGTAGTACCAACTCATTTCTTGAGGTGTCCATCCATCTTTCCCAACAACACTTACTATGGAGCCTTCTACCAAACCATGTAGCTTGACCAAGTCATGAGGCCCAAACCCTTAGGGTTGACACATGTTCTTGGATACAAGGCATTGGTGGGTGTTGTCACAATGCATCACTTGAAATTGTTTATAATCTAAATTTTCATTTAAATTTAAGGTTTGAATCAGATCAATCTATTTTTTGCCTTTCCTTTGTGAGTGTGAGAGGGTTTTGTATGTCTTCCAACTAGATAGGTCCTACTCTAGTGCCTTCATTTAGGAAATGAAAGCACAAGTTCTCTTTCTGCT
The DNA here is from genome assembly GCA_020310875.1 of Ceratopteris richardii. Lineage (NCBI taxonomy): Eukaryota > Viridiplantae > Streptophyta > Polypodiopsida > Polypodiales > Pteridaceae > Ceratopteris > Ceratopteris richardii. The sequence continues at coordinate 79,377,023 of CM035428.1, read as the reverse complement.
TTCTCAAAGTCTTATTGAGGAAGAAAGTTGTTACCGTTAGTGTCCATGTGAAAGGCCAAATGGCCGTTGAACACTTTTATATATGTTCCTTAATAAAACATATAGTGGCCTGGTCAACCATAAACTATAAGTTCGACCAAATTTGTGACACCTACAAAATATGTGTTCTTGCTCCCTGTGTACTGTGTTTTTTGCATATTCTATAGCCTTTGTGTGGACTACTGTGTGTGGTGCCTGGAGCTCGATTTTATACTCTCAGGGTATCATCATGGAGCTCTGAAGAAGGAGAGTTCAGTGTGGTGCATCGTAGACAAAATATTTCACTGGCGTCAGAGTATTTGGATGCAAAAGCTTTGTTCCTTTTGTGTGAGTGAAGCGAGCATCCTCCCACCCACCCAAGGCTTATGACTAAGGTAGCAACCAAGGCATATACCTTGGCATACCTTGGCATACCTTGTCATCTGAGTCACCAAAGTTACCTTTGTCTTTGTTGGCTGTGCGCGCAGGAGGACTTCAATGATCAAGGAAGACGGAGGTTCCTGGCACTTCCCATGAGGTCACCCATCCTAGTTTGTTCCCCCCCCCAGCTTGCTTAACCAAAAAACTCTCTTGCCATTAAGCTACACTCTTGTGGTGTTTGAAGAAGGGGAAAGACTAGGATTTACATTACCATGAACATGTTTTGGTCCCTCAAAGCTTCATTCTTTGCTTTCAAAGCCTGTTTTGAAGCATTTTTGGGGTGATTCTTGGAGCCATTTTGGAGTACTTTTGCACATAGATCTCTTTACACACGTTCAAGAACATCAACAAAAGTGCTCTTTGTACTTCCATGACAACAAATATTCACCTTTGGGGCTATTTTGTTTAGCCACAATAGTAAATCTACATGTTTCTTGAAAGGTTTTAGTTGTGGTGGGAGCAGCCACCACAAGTTTATGCAGGTTTTTGAGTCGAAAGAATAGAGTTGACAAACACTTGTAGGTGTTGTTGGCTAGTGTTTGGGTTGTGAATGGAGCCTCTAAGTGCCATCTTAATGCATATATTGAGCCCATGCACACTATGCATACTTTTGTGGATACTACTTATGTGCGTCCATGTGGTCATTGATATAACGGTTACATTTTTGCATAAAGCCTTTGATGTTGATAAAGAGGGTCGTGGTGAGGTTTTCTAAAAAGAAGGTACTTTATCAATATATGTTTAGACTTTAGGATAAGCATCACCCATACATTAATGTGAATATAAAATAGGGTGGTATGGGACACCATATTTTATACTCAGATTGATGTAGGAAAGATGGTATGGGACATCGGACTGTGGGATGATAATTATATTTTAGTCCTAGATTGGATCTTAAACTTAGGTTTGATCTATCTGATTCTTTTCACAAAAGTCAAGAGTTAGCTAGTTAGAAACACATAACTAAATTAAACATCCTAGATAGGTGTTTTGAACAAGAACCTTTTCAATCTTCAAAAGATGCTAAGTCCAAGATTGACTTATTCATTTGAGTTTGCTTCAAGTTATTTAGCATAACTCTAAATGATATTTTAGAGTCAAGTATAGTCTAGAATGAGAAGTTAGGAATTGATCATCTGATTGACAATTCCCAAGAACTTCTAGCTCAAGTCTTTGAGAAAAGTATCCTAAGTTGGACAATTTTCATTTTGAATTTGAATTGGACAAGTCATAGTACGGTTGACTCAAAAGTAAATGGTAAACTATCTCCTGTAGTTTACATAGGATTTTAAAAAACTCATTTGGACAAAGTAGTCCTCTACTCGGGTGAAAAAAATCAAGTAATTATTGGATAGGAGTAAACCATTGTACAAACATCCAAGTTAGATATTTGGGACAACCAAAATTCAAGTTCTCCAAATTAAATTCAAGTGAATCAAGAGTTGTAAAAGTATTACGAGGGATAAGAATCCCACCTTTATTAATAAGTCCATGCACCAGTCATGCCCAAAAATGGACCAATAATTTGAATCCATCCAGTTCACATGTTTGTGCCCAAATTACACCTAGTAAAAACTGTGGATTGACAAGGGATGTTTTTAGATCCACCCTTGTTATTCATTCACTACTTTGTACTTTGATCAATGTATCAAAGTGCCAAGCGAGGTAGTGTTTTGAATCATTTGGGCAAGGATGCCACCACAGAGATGAGACATGTTCTTCCAGTTTTAGAACATGAACATGTTCTTCCAGTTATAGAACATAAGGCTCGGGGGTTTCCTACACTAGTTATATAGATCTATTTTCACAGACAAAAATATTTTCCAAGGGGGGAAGAATGTAATAAAGTAAGTTTATGATCTAGGGGTCCGGTCTGTTCAGATGGATCTAAAATCAGACACTATTTGGTCATTTGTGCATATGACCAAAGATCTCAAGTTTAGAATTACTAGGAGGTGTTGTGCTCTTGTGAACAAGTGATCCAATTAGTTTAGTGGTTAAGTCTTAAGGATGTGAAGTGGAGTGTTGTATAATTACATGGGTCTAAGGGGTAGAACCCTTGGGTTTCTAGGTGTGAAACCTTTGGATTTATGGTTTATTTACCCCTTTTAGATGGGTCTTGAACCTTAGGGTTGATTCTCTAAGGTTGAGTACCTTAGGCTTGATTGGAAGCTTCTCCTAGCCACTTGGTTTGTACGTGAAAGCTTGGAGAGTCTTCTTTTAGAAGCCATGTGATTTCATGTGATTTCCTAAGCTTGGAAACCATGTGAATACCTTAGGACCCATGTGATGGAAGGTACACATGTCCTCTTGAGAGGGACTTACCCCCTTGGTCTTGGAGCTATATATTGGAGGGGTTGGTTGGGTGGAAACACATCTCTCTCTCCTAGTGTGTGGCCTTGCTAGTTAGTTCTTTTAAACTTCTTAGTTGGTGTGTGGAGGCTATGGAGTCCTTCCACAACAGTGGTATCAGAGCAATTGAGACTTGGTATCCTATAACTGGGTTTTGTGTGTACGTCGACAACTCCTCACATCTTCTACAGTTAGTACGTGATAGAAGACTGATGCAGTTCTAGGATCGTTCTGCTATCTCACCTCATCATCCAGATGGCTAGAAGCTTTGTCTATTTTTCACCGTGATGCAGTTTCGTTCAAGATCTTTGTCTTGTCAACGGACACCGCAATCATCATGAATCTCAGATGGTTTGCCTCTCTCAGTATGGGAGCCTCCAATATTGATTGCGAACAAGGCCTCGTTTGTTTCATGGCATGTATTTTCTTCATCTGCAGCAAGAAATGATCGAGAACAAAGAGGTGTTATTTTCCGACAATGTTCCTCTTCTTCCGCCACCTTTTGTTACTGCGAGGTGCGGCGGTGAGCTAAGTGGGAGAGACGAGATGAAGAGCACACCTCTAGCTCCTATTCGACAATTTTTGATGGATGCATGGAGTTTCCCATAATTTCTCTGCATCAGAAATCTAAGAAAATAAGTTTATACATTTTTTAATGTCATTTTACATATTGCATATGGGTTTACTTGCTATAATGTTGCTCATATGAGCTATTTTTTTTATTATATGTGAATAGACCCACTAATGTGTAGTTTCATTGTAAGAGATTTTGAAAGCTGTGAGAGAAACTATGGAATGAAGTTCCATGGGACAAAATTCAAAGGCAGGATAGACTCTTCACCAAGATCATGGAAAGAACAGGGTTAAAGAGTTAGTTATTTTCTTCTCTCACAAATTCCGTGAAATTTTATACATGAATGAGTCGATATTTTATGCATAAATCTCTTTTGCATGAAGATTGGCTTTATATGCTAGTACATATAGTTAGGAGGGCATGGTTCTTTTTGAAAGGTTCCTTTGCCAAGGATAATGGAGGCATGCGCATGTCATCCATTAACTATGCATATAGATTTCACCCCTTAAAATGCATGCATAAATGCATGATTACAAAGGTAAATCCCCACATATGGGCACACAAGTAAGTATCAAAATGCCCAAGAAGGAAGCTAATGATGGACAAGATGGGATGGCCGAAGCCTACTTCATCACCATGGGAACACTCAAATAAAGCCAAGGGATGGACGAAGCTTAATTTCCAAGTAAATATTTGCACCTTTTTCTTTTCTTTGCAAATTAAAGAACATATAGTGCATGTCATAATAGACATGACTCGGAAGTGGATGCATAGATTTAGGTGGCCCAGTTTTTGTGGTCACATCGATAATCAATCATGGAAATAAGTTGCACTATGCATCAAGTTCATTGCTTTGAAAAGAAGTATTGGAGGTGCATAAAAACGGTCATAATTAGGAAGAATGCATCTAATGCATTGTTGAAACTCGCATATACTAAGTTTCATGGAAATTTTTCACCATCTGTTGGATGAACAAAGTTCTGAATTAGAACTTTTGCATGCTTTAAGGAGGGGGTCAACTTCTGAACCTTATGCATGCAACACCTTTTCCAATAAAGGTATAAATATTTTGGCATACAGTAAACTATGCATTTGGAATATATTACATGGGTTTTTGAGTAGAGAGGGAGATTAAGTTCTTGAAGTTAAGTAGGATTTGATTTTATTAGTTTCTACAAAGAATGGTGATAAGGCCAATTGGCCACTATAAACCATTTAATTCCTTTAAGTTTGGCTGAGTCCAAATAATCCTAACTTCTTGAACTACCTTAAAACTAAAAATCCCTCTTATGGAAGTTTAAATTCCATAAAAACCCATGGCATGCCTGATCAGCAAGGCCATAGACTTAAGGTAGTAATACAAAAATTTTCTCTCTTAAAACCACGATAAAATGGTGGTAACTTAGAGCACTATGTTCTCAAAGTTCTAAGGAAGAGAAAATATGGTACAACAGAATCTTAGTATTGGAAGATGAAAGTATTAGTGCTTTTGTTCAAGAAAGTTCTTTGTTTGAAAGAACTTAAGAACTATTTGGAGCCTTGCAGTATTCTTCTAAGCAAATGCAAGGCATGAAGAGAAGGTAAAACTCAAGGGTTGTAATAAACCCTAAGTACCATTTTCTAAAAATAAAGGACTATATAGTAAATGAAATTACCATCTACTTCAACATAAAGATTAGATTGGCAAATCAATTATTCTTTCTCAGATTACTCATAAGAGATGATATCTAGTTGAGATATAAACTAGCTCTATCATCAAGTGACACGAAAAGGATCTTGTAGAGTATATCTGAATCAAGGTATAATTGAAAAGATAATTTTTTTGAGACTAAGTTGCAATTGAGACTTGGTAAGTGGAAAGTCCACTGTAGCATAGGCAATACATATGCTCTGCAGTGGAAATAACACTTACAAGTCCAAGAAGTAATAGATTTGACTTGATTAGATGAAGGTTTGATCCCAAAACTCAAGCTAAAGTTACCTTTACTAAAGTGGAAGCGTAAGCCGGATGGTATGGGATATCTAGGTTTACACTACCACTGAAGTAAATTCGGTGGTAGGGACATCGAATTTGTGGGTAATCTCAACTTGAACTTTGGGACATTTGTTCTGAGAAAGCAAGAAGGTCTGAATAGTTCTTTTAACCAAGAAGGACAATAAAAGATTGAAAATAAACTTTTTCAAATACTTTTGAAAGAGCACAATTTTCAATTTACTCTCAGGCAGTTTTCGAGGACGAAAACTCTTAAGGAGGGGAGAAAGTCCCCAAGAACTTTTATCGTATGCTTTGAAAAGACCGAATAAGGTATTGCAAGGTAAAAGATATGCAATAAATAGATAAACTTGAAGTACTTCCTCATATTCTAGTACTTCATATATCTTTCATTACATCTTCCAACTACATAAAGCTCTCAAATATTGGAAATTCTCAACATAATAGAACACTTTCATACACCATAAGGATTGTGCGAATCCTAAGTGGGTTAGGAAAAGAATTTGGATGAGCTATAAAGCATAATCCTAACAGTATCTTGATGCTTCATGATGATAGCATTACATATGTTATGGATCCCAGTAATATAGACCTAAGGAAAACGGCTTCTTGTATGAAGCATAATAGCTAGATCCCCAAGTAAAACCCATGGGTAAAGCATTGAACATGAATGGATCTATTTGAGAAAGACCTAGTCTTATCTCTTATTTTGGCTAAAGAAGAGAAGAAAGCCAAAAGTCCCAAGTAGGGCAAAGATCAAGTCAAACTTCAAGTTTGATGAGTCACACCACATTAAACGATTAACCAAATATTTAAAGTAAGATTAGTAGTGGTGTATCTAAACACCTTAGTCCTTGCTCTCATAATCTGGTACCATAGTACGAAGGGCATTTAAAAGGACATAAAAGGTGAGAAAACAAAGTTATGTGGATTGGATGAGGAACCCACTGGTATGGGACAGTGGGTACTGAATCCCGTTGAGTACTTTTTCTTGATGGCCAGAAGAAAAAGGGACTCATGATCCAAAGGAATACATCAGGAAGACAATGTCTAGGAATAGGCATCTTCTTCAATTATCCTCTCAAAGGGAAGAAGAATTCTTCCAACAAGATATGAAAGTATCTATCTCTTATAGAGAGTTAGAAATAAGGAGAGGATCAACTTTTTTGATTTTGAAGGTAAACTCCAAAGGATGAAGCTCTAAAAGCTTCATGCAAAGTATGACTTGAAATTCAAGGAACATAAAAATGATCTTAGACCAAGCTTGAAAGAAAGCTCAGAAAGATCATCTTTTGGATACTTGATATTTCAAGTCAATTGAAGAATAAGATGTCAACATAGGACATCTTTAACATATTGAGAATATAAGGGAGAGAACTCTAGAAGGATCAAGAAGACCCTTAAGGTTTGAGATCTAATTAAATATCCGTAAAGGTTAAACATTGAAGAAATGATTGGAATAATCTATTTCTACTTATGACCTTAAAGATAACACGATCTTTTACACTATGAGTTCCCATCTTGGGACGTAGTTATAAAGATTTTATCTTTTTGGAAGAACAAGTAAAATACGTTTCAATCAAAGGCTACAATAGTTAGATTAACCCTTATGGGTTCTAGTCCCTTAAAAGTGGATTCTCAAAACTACGTAAGGTTTTGAAAGAACATTGCATCCACTTTTTGGTAAGCTATCTCTGAAGATAAAGAGGATGTTATATAATCCACCTTTACCATTCTATTGGTTAGGTAGGGATTATATAATGAAATTCCCCTCTATTTAGAATTATTGGAGGCGAATTGCAAACAAGGAAATCCACCCATTTCACTAAAAAAGAGTGATTTGGGCAAGGATTATGAAAAATTAATCTTCCTTTCAGAACAAGTTGGGTTCTAACTTGAGAGATGAATCTGATAAAGAAACCTGAAGAAGCATTCATCTATTTTGCTAGGTCCATTCACAAGTGGTGCAAAGCAATGGACCAAGGTAGTAATTTAGCTGAAGTCACTTTATATCCACCTAATTCACATGTTTGAGCTATGGAGAGCCAGATGGCACATGGCTTAAACAAGGAAATAGGCAGGGATGTTCTCTTCCACCCTTTTCATTCTTTCCATACTTTGCATTCAACTTAGTTCTTTTTTCGTATGCAAACTAGATGAAACTTTGAATGATTGGGGCAGGGAATTAGACCACACATGGATTCTCCTCTTTTTAGATTCAATCGCGGTAGAACTCCCCTTTCGAATTAAGAGGCAAACTTAGAGAGATGAAAGCCATGATGCTTGAGATTGATCATGGAGCATGGGGGAATACCCCAAGGTATATATCTCCACTCATTTCCGAGGACATAAATGCTTTTAAGGGGGGGAGAATGTTGTATAATTACATGGGTCTAAGGGGTAGAACCCTTGGATTTCTAGGTGTGAAACCCTTTGGATTTATGGTTTATTTACCCCTTTTAGATGGGTCTTGAACCTTAGGGTTGATTCTCTAAGGTTGAGTACCTTAGGCTTGATTGGAAGCTTCTCCTAGCCACTTGGTTTATACGTGAAAGCTTGGAGAGTCTTCTTTTAGAAGCCATGTGATTTCATGTGATTTCCTAAGCTTGGAAACCATGTGAATACCTTAGGACCCATGTGATGGAAGGTACACATGTCCTCTTGAGAGGGACTTACCCCCTTGGTCTTGGAGCTATATATTGGAGGGGTTGGTTGGGTGGAAACACATCTCTCTCTCCTAGTGTGTGGCCTTGCTAGTTAGTTCTTTTAGACTTCTTAGTTGGTGTGTGGAGGCTATGGAGTCCTTCCACAACAAGGAGGTCTTGGGTTCAATCCCCATGGGGGACATGGGGAGAGTATTTTGCCCAAAGAGATCTAGAGCCTTCTAGAAGCATCCACTTGAGTTAACTCGAGTTAACTGGGACACTTGGAACATGGGGAGAGTATTTTGCCCAAAGAGATCTAGAGCCTTCTAGAAGCATCCACTTGAGTTAACTCAAGTTAACTAGGACACTTGGCACACATGCAGTTATATGGCCGACACATGGATGGTTAGTATCCACCTGCCCAAGAAGGCAGTCCCTTGGAGAGAGCTATATATAGAGGCATTTGGTTGGGTGGAGAAACATCTCTCTAGCATGTGGTGATGGTCGTAATCTTGCAAGAACCTTAGATAAAAGCTGGACCATAGGTCAAAGATATGCATTTTTCTTGGATATGGTCGAGAAGGCCAATTTTGATAGCGCTTATGGAATCTTGAAACAAGGATAGTGATTAAAAGTAGTGATGTCATTTTCAATGGGTCTAAGATGCATAAACAACCCATTAAGGAGGTTGAAGTGAGAAGAATGGTGTTTGAGGATACTAGTCCTCTAGTTAGCATGCATACAAATGTTGCAAATAGGGATGTTCAAGAAAATGTTCGATCAGATTAGTATGCAAATGTTCCAATTCAACAACCATTGAGATGCTCTGCACATGTCTCATATCCATATGATAGATATCTTCTAAATTTGGATTTTATTATGGTAATAGATGCTCGCGAGTCTTCTGCTACAAAGAGGTTATGCAGATAGAGGATCATGTCAAGTGGGTGCATGCCATGAAGAGTGAGTTGGATTCTATTCACAATAATGGTACTTGGGATTTAGTACCTTTGCCAAAGGGAAGTAAATCTTTACAATGTAAATGAGTATATAAACTGAAATTCACATAAGATAGTGCTTCTCCAAAGTATAAAGCATGATTTGTTTGAAAGGGTTTTAAGTAACAACATGGTGTTGATTTCGAGGAAATCTTCTCTATAGTGGTCAAGATGACTACCTTGTGAATGTTGCTTGGATTCATTGCAATGGAGGACTTAGAGCTAGTCCAAATGGATGTGAAAGCTTCTTTCTTGCATGGAGATCTTACAGATGAGATCTATGTGGAACAACCAGAGGGTTATGTAGTTCTTGGAAAAGAAAGTCGGCTATTCCAGAAGCAATAAGCATCATTGTCTCTACACAAAAAGATGCTGAGATGGTAGGTTGATATGCTTGATATTTTATGTCGATGATATGTTGACTGCTAGGAAGTTCTCTTATGACTTTTCAATGCTCAAAAAGAAGTTGAGTGTGACATTTGATATGAAGGATTTGGAGGATGTCAAACATATTCTTGGAATGCGCATTACTTGATAGGAGTAAAATATGCATATACTTGTCTCAAAGTGAGTACATATCCAAAGTACTTCATAGGTTCCATATGTAGGTTGGAAAGGCATTGAGTACACCTTTACCCACATATGTGAAATTGAGCAAGGATGATTGCCCCAAATTAGATGAGGAAAAGGAATTCATGACCAAAATTCATTATCAGTCTGTTGTTTGTAGTCTCATGTATGCTATGGTAGCTACAAGACCAGGCATTGCATTTGCAATGGGAGTTGTGAGCAGATATATGTTGAGTCTTGGCAAGAAGCATTGGGAAGTGATCAAGATGATTTTGAGATATATGAGTGGCACTAAGGACAAGTGTCTATCCTTGGATAGAGGGAAAGCATCCATTACTAGTTACATAGATTTTAATTATGCTGGTTGTGTCGACCTTTGCAAGTCTACATCAAGGTACATTTTTCATTTTGCTGGAGGTGCTATCTCTTGGAGATCTCATCTTCAAGAATGTAGAGTTATTACCACTACAAAAGCAAAGTATGTTGCAACAAGTGAGGCATGTAAGGAGGCATTGTGGCTTTCCCATCTTGTTGATATATTTCAGTAGTGATGTGTGTGAACACACTAGGACCATCGGGGCACTTTTGTCCCTCTTTAGGAGGTTTTTTACCATGACTTGTATATATGCCTATAACCTTAATGGGTCGCTTACCTTTATACACTCTCTTGGTAATACGTTCAGTATTGTGTGTTATGCTCCAAGCTTCTTCTTCTTCCTTGTGCTATTTGCGTGCTTCCGTAGTCCTCAAACTCCAACAATTGGTATGGCGTAGGTCGCTGCTTCATCTAGGGTGCCGTCGACACCTCTTCGATCATAGTCTCAAAATTGCACGAAAATCGGTGAGCACAATCAAGGCAATTAGGAGTTCAAAGCAACTTCGTTGGTGTCAAAATTGTGATATGAGCTCCATTCAGCTATGAATGCACTATCACAATGCCCGTGTAAGAAATTTCATCGTTTTGTGCTAAAGATATATACAGGTTTTGGTCCGGCAGTATAAGCTCCTCGAAGTTTATTATAGGCTTAGCAGAACTCGATAAGGTAGTTATGTTCAACTTTTTGAGATACATTCATTTTTCTACATCAAGGCATTTTCATCAGTGGCCATGGCTGAAAGCAGTGATATTGGATGTTGATGATAAGTTGGATGGTACCAATTACCCATTATGGGCTTATATGATGTGTCATGTATTGGTTGCAAAAGGACTGTGGAATATAGTGGAGGGTGTTGAAAAATGTCCTATTACACCTACAAATATAGTTATTGAAGCTAATGCAGATGGTGTTGAAGATGGTGATATTCTTCAGGTTCTTGTTCATGTTGCAGTTCCTGCTACACCTATTGTAGAGCAACTTCATTGGGATGACAGAGATGCTCAGGCACATGCATTGATAGCCTTGTCTATCAAACATGCCATTATTCCTCACATTCACCCCTGCAAAATAGAAAAGGATGCTTGGGATACACTTACCACTTTATACTAGGCAAGGAATAAGGCTCGTGTTGCTTACCTCCAAGAATAGTTGGAGAGTGAGCACATGAATGAAGGAGATTCCATGGACAGTTTTTTGAGAAAGATCAAAGAGTTCAAGGAGTAGTCGATGTTCACAGTGATGTTTGTGGTCCTATGTAGAAACCCTCCTTTGGGAACTATCTTTACTTCGGATTTTCATTGATGATTTTTCTAGGAATGAATAGATATATCGAATGAAAAAAAAATCCGGAGTGTTTATGTGCTTCAAATAGTTTTTGATTTTGGCTCAAAATCTGTCAACATGTAAAATGGGCACCCCCCGTTCTGATCGAGGGGGGCCAAATATGTCTTCTAATTTTACTGCATTTTTGGCTGAATGTGGGATAAAACAGTAGTGTATAGTGCCATATACAACTCAATAGAATGGAATTGCAGAAAAGAAGAACAAGTCACTCATGGAGATGGCGAGGTGTATAATCAAGAGTCACGCTTTACCACATAGTCTCTAGCTTGAGGCTGTTATGTGTGCAACATATGTACTTAACATGTGTCCCACTAAAGCCTATCACTCCATATGAGGCTTGCATGGTCGCAAGCCATCTATAGCTCACCTACATGTCTTTGGGTGTTTGGCATATGCATTAGTGCATGAAGAACAATGCATGAAATTGGATTATAAATGTATTTTTGTTGGGCACAGTTATGAAAGCAAAGGCTATCATTTGTATAATCCACATACTAAACGCATTTAGGTTAGTCGTGATGTTGTTTTTATGGAAGATGCAATTCAGCCATTACTTTCTTGTACTAAGGAGACGTCACTTAGCTCCAATGATGTGTATGACACTTTGCTTCTTCTTTTCACAAGTGGATAATATAGTGCTAGTCCAAATGAGGCAATTTCTTAGCATTGACATGTTTCATGTGATGATGTAGATCATTCTATTTTTGATGCAGATTTACATGATGCACTTGTTCATGAGAGAACTGATATAGTGGAGGCAAAAACTATGCCTAATTGGCTAGTGTAGACTTTGCAAGATAACAAATTAGATGCCCCTCTGTCATATCCTACTCTTTCAAGCTCTCATGGTGCTTCTTTTGCATCAGATTGCTATGTTATGGTTGCCTCTAGTCTTTGTGATGAGAATGAGCTTGTTTTGTTTGATGAAGCACAAAATTGAGAAATCTGGATGGTTATTATGGAATTAGCACATGATGCTATTATGAAAAATGGTACCTAGTCTTTATGTGACTTGCCTCTTGGCAAGAAGTGTTGGAGTTAGACGTCTGCGGAAGCACGCGAATAGCACAAGGAAGAAGAAGAAGCTTGGAGCACAACACACAAGACTGAATGTATTACTAGAGAATGTACAAAGATAAGTAGCCCATTAGGGCAATAGGCGTATATACAAGCCGGGGGAAAAAAACCTCCTAAAGAGGGAAAAAAGTGCCCCGGTAGTCCTAGAGTGTTCACACACATCACTACCTAAATATATCAACAAATCCCCCCTGGGAGTGATGCGGTGAACAAGGAGCTGGCACTCATGTATAAGGAAGTGCCAAGCTATGTGGAAATCACTCCACAAAAGGAAGTAAGCCCAAAGCTTTGCGGAAAGCTTCAAACTTCTCCCTAGGCAGAGCCTTCGTGAAAAGGTCTGCAATGTTCTCCTGCGTGGGCACATATGCCAAGCTGATCTCCCCAGCAGAGAACCTCTCCCTGACATAGTGATAATGCACCTCAATGTGCTTAGCGCGAGCATGGAACACAGGGTTCCTCGCAACTGCCAATGCGCTCTGACTGTCAGTGAAGATGGTGGTGGCAGAAGACTGGCCAACACCCAAATCAGCCATAAGGCGTCTGAGCCACACACACTCAACAGTCGCTGTGAAAGCTGCCCTATACTCAGCCTCACAACTAGAAGTGGCCACAGTAGGCTGCTTCTTGCTCAACCAAGATATACATGAGCTACCAAGCATGAAGCAAAAACCACTGGTGGACACACGAGTGTCATAGCAATCAGCCCAATCTGAGTCAGAAAAAGCATGCAAATCTGGCGGTAGTGATCCCCCTTTGGGATAAAACAACCCAAGTAGCCAAATACCACTCAAGTAGCGAAAGATGCGCTTAACGGCTTTCCAATGCGTGACTCCTGGGCAATGCATGAACCTGCTCATCTGTGAGACAACAAACTGAATATCTGGCCGAGTAATGCATAAGTAAATCAAGCATCCAACAGCCTACTGATAGAGAACAGCATCAAATGCATCTCCAGCATCATGAAGACTCAATCGTAAACCTGTCTCCATAGGAGTGGCAATAGGCTTACAGTCTTCAAGGCCAAAACGCTGCAATAATGTGTCAATATATTTCGTTTGACACAAAGCCATTCCACTATCAACGTGCATAAACTAAATGCCCAAATAGTGATGCAAATGCCCCAAATCAGACATCTCAAATGAGGCATGCAAATCAGCCTTAAAATCAGCAATATGTGTTTCAATAGGACCAGTGAGCAGCATGTCATCAACATAGACAACAATGATCAGAAGCACATCATTAGCACGCTTAACATATAAGGTGCTTTCAGTTGGACTGTTCTCAAAACCATGTGCAATCAGATAGGCATGTATCTTCTCATACCAAGCACGTGGTGCTTGCTTTAAACCATATAACGCCTTCTTTAACCTGCACACCTGGTTTTCATGCCCTTTCTGCACAAAGCCACGGGGCTGAAAAACATACACTTCTTCATGCAAGTCACCATTCAGAAATGCTGTTTTAATGTCCAACTGATGTACATTCCAACCATGATGGGCTGCAAGTGCACAAATGCTCCGAACAGTAGTCATACGGCATGTAGGTGCAAAGGTCTCATCAAAATCAATGCCTCTTTCCTGCGCATAACCCTTTGCAACAAGCCTAGCCTTATACCTGTCAACTGTACCATCAGGTTTACGCTTTAGCTTGTATACCCACTTAGTGCCAATGGCCTTCTTGCCAGGAGGCAAGTCACATAAAGACCATGTACCATTCTTCATTATAGCATCATATTCAGATTGCATAACAGCCATCCAATTTTCTGAATTTTGTGCTTCATCAAAAGAAACAGGCTCATTCTCATCATAGAGACTAGATGCAGCCATAGCATAGCAATCTGATGCAAAGGAGGCACTATGAGAGCCTGAACGAGTACGATATGACAAAGGTGCATCTAATTTGCTGTCACGCAAAGTCTGCACCAGCCATTTTGGCATAGTTTTTGCCTGCTCAATATCAGCTCTCTCATCAGCAAGTGCATCATGTAAATCTGCATCAGAAATGGAATGATCTGCATCATCATATGAAACCTGCAAAGGCTGAGAAGTTGCCTCATTAGGACCAGCACTAGCCTGTCCACCTGTAAAAAGAGGCATCAAAGTATCATACATGTCTTTGGAGCTAACAGATGTCTCCTTAGTACATGAAAGCAATGGCTGAATAACATCTTCCACAAAGACAACATCACGGCTAACCAGAATGCGTTTAGTCTGCAGACGATAGCCTTTACTTTCAGAAATGTACCCAACAAAAATACATTTTACTGCCTTATCATCCAATTTTCTGCGATGTTGTTCAGGCACTAATGCATATGCCAAACAACCAAAAACACGCAGATGAGCAACAGATGGCTTGCGGTCATGCCAAGCCTCATATGGAGTGATAGACTGCAATGCTTTAGTGGGACACCTGTTCAGTACATATGCTGCACACATGACAGCCTCAAGCCAGAAACTATGTGGTAAAGCCTGACTTTTGACCATGCACCTCGCCATCTCCATGAGTGACCTGTTCTTTCGTTCAGCAACTCCATTCTGTTGAGGTGTATACGGCACTGTACACTGGTGTTTTATCCCACGTTCAGCCAGAAATGCATTAAAATCTGAAGACATATATTCCCCCCCTCGATCAGAACGGAGGGTGCCCATTTTACATGCTGACAGATTTTCAGCCAAAACCAAAAACTGTTTGAAGCACATGAACACTTCGGACTTTGCTTTGAGTGGATATACCCATACATGCCTGGAAAAATCATCAATGAAAGTCACGAAGTAAAGGTAATTTCCAAAAGAGGGTGTCTGCATAGGACCACAGACATCACTATGTACAAGCTGTAATTTCTGCGTAGCTCGAACTGAACCATCTTTTGGAAAGGAAGAACACTGCATTTTGCCCAAAATACAGCCTTCACAAACATGTTTTCCAGGTGCCTCAAGTTTGGGCAAAGAGGACACCATTTCAGATTTCTGGAGGCGTAACAAACTAGCAAAATTTAGATGACCAAAGCGTGCATGCCAAAGCTTTGCATCTGACATAGCCTGAGAATCATGAACTGCACATGCCGAATCATTCACAGATCTTTCATAGTCTATGAGCTTATATAGCCCACGACATAAAATGCCAGAAGCAATAATCACATCGCCATTTGAGAGATCATGGACTGTACACGTGTCATCAACAAATTTCACAACCAAGCCAATCTTGGCTAATGCAGAAACTGATAACAGATTCTTTTTGATCCCTGGCACAAATAAAGCATCTGACAAAGTGAAAGAACTACCATCAGCAGTAGTCAGAATGATCTTACCAACTCCCATAACAGGATAAGAGGAGTTATTGGCGCATGTGACAGTATTCCTTGTAGGAGCAGGCTCAAGTGAAGAGAAGAAACTGCGCTGCGAGGTAATATGTTTGGTCGCCCCACTGTCAAAGTACCAAACATCTGAGTCTACTGCAGACATGCACTGATCATGAGAAGATGGGTCAAAACTGCAGACAGTAGTAAACGCCCATTCTTCTTCCTGCACAAGATTTGCAGACTCTGTTTTTGGTGTAGAGGCCTCTGCAACAACCATTCCAGCCTCTTTCTTCTTTGCCTCTTTAGCAGCCAGTTTTGGACAGTTCTTTATAATATGATCATTTCCTTTACAGTACTTGCAGAACAATTTCTGCTTTTCTAATTTCTTTTCATCTTTATCCTGGTTCTTCGATTGTGCAGCATTTGCAGATTTCTACTTACTAGTAGAAGAGCTCCATTTTCCTTTGCCCTTCTGACTAGCCAGGAAAGCTTGATCTGCAACACGCATAATGGACCTGTTCTGCCTGGACTGATCTTCCTGCAACAGAACAGAGACTAATTCCTCAAATGACAAGGCATTCGGATTGCCTTTCATCATCAACCGAAGAGTAGAGGCAAAACTCTGATATGAATCAGGAAGACCGTTCAGAACGGTCTGCACAAGTGAGCTATCTGGTATAACCTCATCAGCAGAAATCAGTTGTTCCTTCAGGTCTTTGATCTTTGTAAGAAAACTGTCCATAGAATCACCTTCATTCATGTGCTCACTCTCCAACTGTTTTCGGAGGTAAGCAGCACGAGCCTCATTCCTAGCCTGGTACAAAGTGGTAAGTGTATCCCAAGCATCCTTTGCTGTTCTGCAAGAGCGAATGTGAGGAATAATGGCACGTTTGACAGACAAAGCTATCAATGCATGTGTCTGGGCATCTCTGCCATCCCAACGAATCTGCTCTGCAGTAGGTGCAACAGAAACAGCAGCACGAACAGGAATCTGCGGAATATCATCTTCGACACCATCTTCATTAGCTCCAACACCTGTATTTGCAGTACCTGTCATTACAGGTGTAACAGGACGTCTTTCAACACCCTGCACAATGTTCCACAATCCTTTTGCAACCAGTACATGTCGCATCATATAAGCCCATAATGGGTAGTTGGTACCATCCAACTTATCCTCAACAGCCAACATACGGAATACATCACTGCTTTCAGCCATGGCCGATGACTAAAATACCTTGATGCAGAAAATTGACTGTATCTAAAAAAGTTGAACGGAACTGCCCAAACGAGTTCTGCTAGACCTGTAGCAGACTTCGAGACGCTTAAACTGGCGAACAGAAACTGGTATATACCTTTGGCACAAAAGGACGAAATAGCCTGCACAAGCACTGCGATAATGCGTTCGGAGGCCGAAACGAGCTCACCAAATTTTGTGCGAATCTGAGACTGCAAACGGAGGAGTGTCGACGGCGCCCTAGAAGAAGCAACGACCTGCTCTGATACCAATTGTTGGAGTTAGACGTCTGCGGAAGCACGCGAATAGCACAAGGAAGAAGAAGAAGCTTGGAGCACAACACACAAGACTGAATGTATTACTAGAGAATGTACAAAGATAAGTAGCCCATTAGGGCAATAGGCGTATATACAAGCCGGGGGAAAAAAACCTCCTAAAGAGGGAAAAAAGTGCCCCGGCAGTCCTAGAGTGTTCACACACATCACTACCTAAATATATCAACATGAAGGCCATTGGCACTAAGTGGGTATATAAGGTGAAGCGTAAGTCTGATGGAACAATTGATAGATATAAAGTTAGGCTTGTTGCAAAGAGTTATGCTCAAGAAAGAGGCATTGATTTTGATGAGATGTTTGCTTCTACATGCCAAATGACTATTGTTCATAGCGTCTGTGCACTTGTAGCTCATCATGGTTGGACCGTACATTAGTTGGACATTAAAACTACATTTTTGAATGGTGTGAGTTGCATGAAGAAGTGTATGTTTTTCAGCCTCGTGGTTTTGTGCAAAAAGAGCATGAAACCAAAGTGTGCAAGTTGAAAAAGGCATTATATGGTTTGAAGCAAGCACCACGTGCTTGGTATGAAAAGATACATGCGTACTTGATTGCACATAATTTTGAGAATAATCCAACTAAGAGCACCTTATATGTTAAGCATGCAAATGATGTGCTTCTGATCATTGTTGTCTATGTTGATACATGCTACTCAATTTGGGCATTCAATTTATGCAACTTGATGGTGGAATAGCTTTGTGACAAACAAAATATATTGACACATTATTGCAGTGTTTTGGCGTTGAACACTGCAAACCTATTGCCACTCCTATGGAAACAAGTTTAGGGTTGAGTCTTCATGATGTTGGAGATGCATTTGATGTTGTTCTCTATATAGCAGGTTGTTGGATGCTTGATTTACTTATGCATCGCAAAACGAGATATTCAGTTTGTTCTCTAATAGATGAGCATGTTTATGCATTGCCCAAGTGTCAAGCATTGGCAAGGGGTTAAGCACATCTTTCGTTAATTGAATGGTACCCGGCTACTTGCATTTTTTAATCCCAAGGGGAGATCATTACCGCCCGATTTACAAGATTTTTCTAGCTCTGATTGGGCTGGTTTCTATGACAGTCGTGTGTGCACCAGTGGTTTTTGCTTCATTCTTGGTTGCTCATGCATATCTTGGTTGAGCAAGAAGCAACCTACTATGGCCACGTCTAGTTGTGATGTTGAGTACATGGCAACTTTCATAGTGATTGTTGAGTGTGTGTGGCTCACACACCTTATGGCTGATTGGGGTGGTTGTCAGTCTTCTCCCACCACCATCTTCCCTGACAGTTAGAGTGCATTGATAGTTGCGAGGAACCCTGTGTTCCATGCTCACACTAAGCACATTGAGGCGCACTATCATTATGTCAGGGAGAGGTTTCCCTGATGGAGAGATCAGTTTGGAATATGTGCCCAGACAGGAGAATACTATAGACCTTTTCACAAAGGCTTTGCCTAGGGAAAAGTTTGAAGCTTTTCGCAAAGCTTTGGGCTTACTTCCTTTTGTGGATTGATTCCACATAGCTTGGCACTTCCTTATACATGAGTGCCAACTCCTTGTTCACCACATCACTCCTCGGGGGGATTTGTACGAAAAAGAACCACACTAGGGAGAGAGGTGCACACCTCCCATATATGTGCCTCTAAGCCAAGGGGGGAAATCTGAGGAGGGCTTGCCAAGTGTCCCCTCCTCATAAATTCTAATTCAAGGCCTTTTTGCACATTACTTCAAATGGTTATGCCCTTCATCTCTCATGGCTAGGGGTGCAGGTTCAACTCTTGTGGTTTGGAACTCGACAACCCTCATCACTTAGCATGACGAGACGTTAAAACTTGCCCCATTCGAGAGACCGTTGAGACTTTGGGCTATCCAATTTGAACCTAGTTATCTCTTCCAGCCTTAGGGCCATCCCTTCCCACTATCTACATTAGCGGGATTTTGACCTCTATATCTTAGTATTTACTAGGTGTCTAACCCTTGCTTTGTGGAATTCAAGGGTCCCATGGGTACTATGTCTGCTGTTCAGTGTAATTCAAGTTCATCTAGAAGGCTATATCTCAATGATCGAACTTCCTTTAAAAAAAGTTCAAGAGTGGAAGAACATCGTATGCTTGTAAGCATGGAATCATCTATGTGTTGATAGAGTAGAAGTACCGCCTCCAACCTTTTGAAGCCCTTGATCGATTACCTATCTGAACTCGTGAGACTCAAACAGGTAATGTCAAGAAAAATCCATGTGAGGGTGTGTAGTACTCGTTGCTCCCTGAAAAAATCCGCTTGTGTCAATCACAATGCACCTCTTTTTCGTTGATCAAATAATCAATAGGGAAGTTTCTTTTAACGATCAAAGGGGAGTTTGGCTCATACAATAACAAACACACAAATCTCTTTTATTGAATATTATGACTCGTACATGAAAGAAATCAATGTGATATATTCATGAAGGATATCATAGCTATATACACATAAGGGGAACGAGATTCTAAAGATAAGAGAACCATGTTTCAAACAATTCTTCAGAAAAGATCCATAGTTCTCTCTTGGCACCATTGAATGTGACCATCTGAGCATGTTACCCTTCTGAGAGGACAATTGTTTTTTGTTTATTACATTATACAAAGCATTTATCCCTTGACCCCTTCCATAAGAATGGTTCAATGCAAAATTCAAGGGTTCCTTGAGACATGCTTTTTGAAGACCTCATAATGAGCTTTTTGACATGTATATTCATGTAGTGAAAGTGTTGAAGCAGGTAATATGATTTTTTTACAAATCATCTCATTTTTATGTATCTGTATGCCATTTCTATGTAAAACTTTTCATCGAAGGAAATCTCCATAGAGAGCTTTCTTCTTGCATCTAGTGAAAGTGCTGAAGAAGGTAATATGTTATTTTTTTGACAAATCATCTCATTTTTATGTATTTGTATGCCGTTTTTATGTAAAACTTTTCATCGAAGGAAATTTCCATAGAGAGCGTCCTTCTTGTTTCTGGTTGATTAGAAAATTTTTGTACACTTTAATACTTCCAGGTACGAAATGAATTTCTCATAATCTTTGGCGGAAGAGGAAGATTTACACCTGCCCAGCATGCAAGAAATTCCGCAACCCACACTCCTCCTCTTTCCTGCAGTTCAAAGACGAAGGTAAAGAAATCTCAACCCGCGCTCCTGTCCCTCGAGTTTAAAAGCATTACTACCGGGATTCTATGTGATAGACTTCTGTTAGAAAGAGTTTCTTGAAAGCAGCTGGCGGGACCAATCTAGTGAAACGGGCAGGCAGAACTAAGAGAAGCAGGCATGCCTGGTCTTACTGTTGGTGATAGCATCCCCAACGTTGAGGCTGATTCAACAATCGGCCATTTAAAACTCCATGACTACCTAGGGAATGACTGGGGCATTATATTCTCACATCCGGGTACCCACTTTCTTTGCTTATAACGTATTTTTCTTGCTAACGGTTCTTTTGTTGGTTGGACGATTTGCGCCTGCAAGCACTAGGTGATGTGTCCAAATATTCCTTATTATTAAGCTAATTTTCTCTCATTTTGAACAGCGGACTTTACTCCTGTCTGCACCACTGAGCTCGGCAGTATTGCCAAATACTTGCCCGAGTTCGAAAAGCGGAAGGTGAAGCTTGTTGGAATTTCGAACGACTCCGTTGATGATCATAAGGCCTGGATCAAAGATATAGAAGCATTTACGGTGACTAAACATACCAATTTGCATTCAGATTTGCTTTTGTAATCCAAACGAATTGGAAACGTAAAGCGTAAAAATTTCCTTTTTTTAGTATAATTGTACGTATCGTTTCCCTTGTAAATCCTCTAAGGCATGGTAGTTTGCTGTAACAAGTTATGTGCATTTGCGTCTTACCGAGTGGTCGTTGCTGGAAATGGTTACTTGTTATGTGCTTTTGTCTCTCTTGATTACTACGTATGGATATGATTTTCTGTCACGTGCAGCCAGGTGTTTCTATATCATATCCAATCCTAGGAGATCCGAAGGGGGAAATCACACGTAATCTTAATATGTTGGATCCGAATGAGAAGGATAAGACTGGAAAGCCTCTACCCTCACGAGCTCTTCACTTTATCGGACCTGATAAAACTGTAAGGAATTTTACTCAATCTATCCTAACCGTAGTAACTGTCTGCCCGGTCTTGAGCTCCCTTTTTTTTTTTTTTGGTGGCTGTCTCTAGATCAAGGCAAGCATTGTGTATCCCGGGTCAACCGGCAGGAACTTCGATGAAGTGATTCGTTGTTTGGACTCTCTACTTCTAGCTTCCCAGAAGAAGATAGCAACCCCTGCAAATTGGAAGCCAGGTGAACCAGTTCTCATATCACCATCTGTGAGTGATGAAGATGCCAGTAAAATGTTCAAAAGTTATGACAAAGTTGATCTCCCGTCCGGTAAAGGCTACGTCCGCTTTACTACAGATGTATAGATTTTCATTATTGGACTGAGAGATGTGTACTGTCTAGACGTGTTTAAAAGCTCCGCAGCTGGGGACGTTTTACCAGCTCAGAACTTTTTCGCTGTAGAAGAGATTACTTTCTAAAAACTACCCTCTAAGGGATGGTTGATGGTGAGGTCAATCATCTTCTCTATATATTTCTTAGTTTCTTGTTAAGGATTAATGATCTTAAATTGTCTATAAGATCAGCAGCTGAGACCTTTCTTTCTGTAGAAGCGATTTTCTTTTTACATAATGTCTTTGTAAGAGATGATTGATGGTAAAGGTCGGTCTTGGCTCGTATTCCTTCATAGGTTTTGGTTATGTACTTCTTTATCACAGAGGAAGACCTCGGTGCCAGATGAGGTTTCTGTTTTTAAATATAAATGACGTGTATGTTTCTATTTGAATGTTTGGTGTATAGCTGTTCTGTTTTTAAATTTTTTTAGTTTGAGGATTAGCTGAAATAATGTGTTTAGCATGGGAAATTGTTTTTTGGGCTTTGCTTCTGAGAACTTGTGTATAGCCTCAAGCAATATGTTCTGATTGTTTTTTGGGCTTTGAGAACTTGTGTATAGCCTCAAGCAATATGTTCTGATTGTTTTTTGGACTTTGCTTCTGAGAACTTGTGTATAACGTAAAGTAGCTCATATGTTATGTATTTTAATTCTTTATATTCAAATATTTTGAGAGAAGCCGAGACTTTGAATAGAGAATGTATTAATGAATTGAGATGTACGGTGAGGAAGCAGCGATGGTGAAAGTGTTCTTTATACTCGTATCGAGCCTTTTTCAATATGATTGTCGAGAAAAAGAACGAACCAACTGTGTAACGAGCCATGGAAATAAATCCTCTTTCTATCTTAGAAAGAAGGACAAGTCTTTATCTTTGAACTTTCTAGCGCGGTAAGTTCAAGCGTGTCGAAAACTTTGTAGTCATCAAAATCCTTTCGAACTTCACATCTTCATCTGACAGTTCTTTCATAGGTAATAATGAAGTGGGGTATGAATTTTGTGTTAAAGGGTATTTGTAGAAGGTCGTAAAATATATTACATTTGCTAAGCTGTGTTTTAAGCTCAGCAGCAGCTGAGGACCTTGGTGGGAACTTGATGGTACTATCCTCAGTATATACTATCCTCGTCACTAAATATTATTGTAAAAGGCGGTACTTGTTCTTTTTAGGCAGGTAAAATTCTTAAAATTCCGCATTCATTTTTTAGGAAATGTTAATTGTTAAGCTCAGTATTTATGCTTTATTAAGCAGATGAATTTGTGTTGAAGTATACAAGTTACAAGCTTATTCTTGGAGATGTTAATACGGATAATAATGAAGGGAGTAATAACCCGGTATTAATCTTTATTTACATGGTAGCTTCATTTTGAGGAAGCAGCTGTAAACTTCATAGATACTAATATCTTTGCTTCTGAGAACTTGTGTATAACGTAAAGTAGCTCATATGTTATGTATTTTAATTCTTTATATTCAAATATTTTGAGAGAATCCGAGACTTTGAATAGAGAATGTATTAATGAATTGAGATGTACGGTGAGGAAGCAGCGATGGTGAAAGTGTTCTTTATACTCGTATCGAGCCTTTTTCAATATGATTGTCGAGAAAAAGAACGAACCAACTGTGTAACGAGCCATGGAAATAAATCCTCTTTCTATCTTAGAAAGAAGGACAAGTCTTTTATCTTTGAACTTTCTAGCGCGGTAAGTTCAAGCGTGTCAAAAACTTTGTAGTCATCAAAATCCTTTCGAACTTCACATCTTCATCTGACAGTTCTTTCATAGGTAATAATGAAGTGGGGTATGAATTGTGTTAAAGGGTATTTGTAGAAGGTCGTAAAATATATTACATTTGGTAAGCTGTGTTTTAACCTCCTCAGCAGCTGAGGACCTTGGGAACTTGATGGTACTATCCTCAGTATATACTATCCTCGTCACTAAATATTATTGTAAAAGGCGGTACTTGTTCTTTTTAGGCAGGTAAAATTCTTAAAATTCCGTATTCATGCTTATAAGGCAATGTTAATTGTTAAGCTCAGTATTTATGCTTTATTTAGCAGATGAATTTGTATTGAAGTATACAAGTTACAAGCTTATTCTTGGAGATGTTAATACGGATAATAATGAAGGGAGTAATAACCCGGTATTAATCTTTATTTATATGGTAGCTTCATTTTGAGGAAGCAGCTGTAAACTTCATAGATACTATTATCCCTTTTTAGTATTATTTTGTCGACTTCATAGATACTATTATCCCTTTAAGCTTGACAATCAGGATGATGGGAAGGTTTTTCTTTCTTCCTGGGATTCAAGTAATAGCTATTCATGTGGTCAGTTAGATCTACATTTTAGGGCAAAAGTGTTCAATATAAAAGAGCATTGATACATTCTTTTACATTATTTTTGAGCTCAAAACTCTTTACGATTAGTGTATGCTTGAAATGTTTTTTGTTTTTAATGTTTATGCTCAATCTCTTTATGATTTAATGTATACTTAAATGGTAAATGTTTTGTTTTCTAATGTTTATAATGTGTCGGCGAAAACTGTATACATCTCATCAGCTGAGAACTATTGCTATAAGATTAGTATCTCCATGATGCTTTATCTTCACTGAAGCAGGCTTTAATTTTAGGCTTCTATCATCATTGCAAAATCAATTGTATCTTTGTCAAAATGTAGGGTATTTCGTAAGAATAAAGGGTAGATCTTTCATTATAGAAAGTTCCTTTATATGAAGACGAATTACCTTTTCACATTACAATTTCAGCTTTTCAACTTAGATGTTTATTAGTACATGTAAAAAGAAAATATTTTGGGTGGTAAAGACAATCACAAAAACATTTTGGGTGGCAAAGGCATATCACAACTTTATAAAGAAATCACGCGTAGTTATTCCATGTCACAACTTGAGGTTTATGGGAGTTGTCGGTCTTTATGAAGAGGAACCTTCCAGCTTCAGGAGGAATGAGTTGGGGAAGGTTTCTTAGCTTCAAACTTGGCTGTTCACCTTCAGGTCTCAGCCACCTGTTAGAGGTAATTTCAGGAGTTGTGGAAGGTTTCTCAGCCTCCAACTTAGCTTTTTACCTTCAGTTCTCAGCCGCCTCTTAGAGGTAATTTCAGCTCTTGATTCCAGCCACAATCAGTCATTTTTGCTTCCAACATCTAGTTTCGAGAGGTATTTTGTGTAGATCAACTTTTTATTTTGGAGGAGATTCAGCGTCAGCTTCAGATTTTAGCTTTGAGCTAATTTTTGGCAAATTGTGTTTGCATTTTCTCTCTATGTTCAGCAGCCCATGCACATGATGTAAATTTTAGATTTTGTATATGAATAGAGTTTAATAGAGAGCCTAAGCACCTTATGATGAATACAGTTTTGAAGTAAATATTTCAGCCGCCTACACTTTTACTCAGCTTTAGCCTTCATTTTAAATTTCGTTAAGGAATTTCAGCTTCAATTTGAGGTGAATTTTCTTCCATCCTCTTAGGGTCGAATTCAGCTTGTATATGGTGCTCACCTCATGGAACTTCAGATATATTTTGTACATTTTTGTTCAGCACATTTTTGTTGTGTTGCTCACCTCATGGAACTTCAGATACTTTGTTGTACAATTTTGTACAATTTTGTTCAGCAGAATTTTGTTGTTGTGTTTGTTGCATGTATATTCTATAAGATATTGGGGTGAGAACAAAAGAAAACCAAGTATATAGAGGTAATCCGACTAATTGCAGCTACTTCCAAGGCAGATCTTGCATTTTGTTTTTCGTATAATTCTAAGATAATGGATGAGCATGGTTCCTCGTGAATTTATTTTATGAAGAGGCATAAGCAAATCGATCATAGAAGCTATTAATTATCAAAGCTGAAACAACAACCAACAAAGTCTCAGAAACTGTAGTCTGAAACAAATACAGCAAAGCTGAGAGACTGATTTTCAATGTTTTTTTGATTTCTTTGAGTTGAAACGTACTTGGCAGAGTACTCTCCGTTTGACGTGAGATACGAGTTCGAGAGAACTAATCGACAGAATTGAGAAACGATTGAGTTGAACCCATGGGCAGTCATTATTTAATATTCTTAATTATCTAATATTCCTAGCTTGAGGATTAAGGAGCCTTGAACTTGACCTTAATGAAGTTTCACCTGAGGAATTCTTACATTCTGTTCTACTTCTTTCTTGCTCTTGTACTCTCTCTTTTTCCTGCCACGAACAATTTATATCCACTATATTTCCCTCTTCTTGTACGGTAGGGGTTTTATAGGATCTAGTCACAGATTCAAAAAACATTGTGTTTTGGATCAAGTGGACATTTTAGTCTATATTTTACGACAAAGATCTTTGTTCATGAACTTTGAGACAAAGAGCTACAAAGCTCTACTAGTCTATATTTTACGACAGATCTTCGTTTATGAACTCACAGAAAATTTTGCAACAGTGACATTGTGTCAAGCAATGTAGTGATCTTATATAATACTCCATTGTTGTGCAGGGGAATTTTCTTTGCTCCTAGTAGTGGTAGCAAAGTGATGGAGTAACTAGTTCTTACATGAGGGTTTTGGTGGAAGAAATTGACCACAAGGAACATAGGGTGCTGATAAAAATCAATCATCAAGGAGCATTACACTTTTTGTTGTCAAGAAGCATACACTATGTCTTAGCTCAATGGATTCAGTCTGGTCATGGTAAAACATTTTATCTTTGATAGGTAGCCCAACAAGTAATGACGGTCAAAGCTGTCAAAGCTTGTGGTAACTTGGATGGTTGGACCTTGTTAACAATAATAGCGATTTATTATTTATAACGAGTGCTTTCTTCATGTCATTTACCTCATTTAAGAGCTTAGAAGGAAGATTTTTGAACTCAAATTGAGAATTCGACCAACTATTAACAACAGAGTTTTGGGATATCTAATTTCCTCATGGGCAAGGTCCTTCTGTTAGTGGTGAGGGAAAGCCCAATTTGGATCCCATCACACCCATAGAGAATAAGAGGGTGGAACTTAAGGATAGGGAGGAAAGAAATGGGAGAGTGAGCATACAAGCAATGCCATGATTGGGCATGTAGATAAGAGAGCATACAAGAAATGCCATGCTTAGGCATGCACAAGACTTAAAAATACCTCAAAGAAGGTATGTGAATGTCTTGAGGTGTACTAACTATGACCAACAAAGAAAATATTCAATTGTAGAAGGAGATAAGTTAACTTAAGGAATCTTTCTAGTAGTGCACATGGTTATGTTCTTCAAATCAATTAGATAACCATGGAAGATGACCTAGTACCTCACGTGCTTAATGTTCTCAAGAATGAGGATAGACAGAGGGCCTGTAGAATGAGTAAGTTAACTTAATGAAGCTTTCTAGTAGTATAGATGGTTATGTTCTTCAAATCAGTTAGATAAACAATGGAATAGGCTCAATCAAGAGCCATGTGGAAGATTACCTAGTACCTTGTGTGCTCAATGGTCTCAAGAATGAGGATGGGTAGAGGGCCTTAACAAATTTAGTAAAGTTGAGTGATAGTCTACCAATTTTCAGCAATTGGTAAAGCTTATTTTGTGACAAAGGATTCAATTTAGATGGTGGCCAAAGAAAGAGCATCAATGTTTTCTGTGTAAGAACTTCAAGAGAATGAGGAAGAAGAGGTGGACAAGGGAGAAGAAGAGAAAAATGGACAAATCCAAAGGCAAGAAAATGAGGAAGAAGAGATGGACAAGGGAGAAGAGGAATATGCACAAAGCCAAAGGCAAGAACAAAACTAAAGTGACTTGTACTAGTACTCCATGTTAGATATACTCAATACTCCAAGGGAGCTCTAGTGGTAGTCCATATCAGATATAATCAATACTAGAAACACCTCAAGTGGCCAAAAATTATCCATGGTGCTCTAACTTCTAAGTTGTAAGGCCCCCATTATGAGGAGAAAAGCCATTGTAAGAGCACGGACATTTGTTGAACCCTAACTTCTAAGTTAGATGATGTTTATGTGTGACCATTGATGATTGTAGACCTTTGTGAGCTCTACACTTTTTTCTTATCTTGAATCAAAGTTACACCAGGCACTTGATGGAAAGGCTCCAAAAGAGGCCTACATTGGTAAAAATTCATACTTTTCCCATTTCAAAGTAATTGGAAGTGAATGTTATGTGCATGTTCCACAGCGCGAGAGACAAGCTTCAACCAAAAAGCATCAAATGTATATTCTTTGGGTATAGTGAGGATAAGAAGGCTTATAAGATTTATGACCCTAAGGTTAAGAAGATCATGGCAAGTTGCAATGTGGTGTTTGAGTAGCAATCACATGTAGTGGAGAAGAAAAAGAGAGCTGAACCTAGCAAAAGAGCAATCCCTTCTACACAAGAGAAGAAAATCGTCTTCAAGTGACTTCAAAAGAGCAATCCCTTCTACACAAGAGAAGAAAATCGTCTTCAAGTATGAAGTCACCAACTTCTCATCACCTAAGTGAAAAATCCACTGCCATGTTGTGTGAGGTAGCTCTTGTGATTGTGAAACCAAATCCCATAGTCCTAGAATAGGTTGCAAATGGAGGAAGGCAATCATAAAGAATAGAGGAGCAGAGATGGGTAAGCACCCTTATTGTAAATACAACCTTGATCACTGAGCTTATTCAAGAACAAGCAAAGGAACCAAGTAATGTGGGAGGAGGCTGGCCGTGATTTGAATTGGAGGGAATGCCATGCAAAAATAATAGAACAATATCATGAAGAATGGAACTTGGGAGCTTGTGGATGAACCTCCTAAGCACAAATTCATTGGCACCAAGTGGATCTTGAAGCTAGGTACAAGGCTGATGGTACTTTGGAAAAGTACAAAGCAAGACTTGTAGCACAAGGCTACTCACAAGTTGAAGGGACTGACTTTTGTGAATCATTCTCCCTGACTCCAAGGATGACTACTTGACCAATACTGGTTGTAGTTATGCATAAACAATGGTTAGTCTATCACATGGATGTCAAATCAACGTTCCTAATTGAGGAGGAGTTTACGAGGGTTTGAGCCTCTCCATTTAGAAAACAAGATATGTAAGTCGAGAAGGCATTATATGGGCTGAAACAAGCCCGGAGAGCACGGTACTAGCTGATAGATAAGTATCTCTTGGATCTAGGTTTTAAAATATGTGCTTTTGATTCTAACTTGTATGCTCTAAAGAGGATAAAAAAAAGTTACGATGCACTCTACATAGATGACATTGTGATTATAGGTTATGATGATGTTCTTCTTCAACAAACAAAAGACGTCAATTTTGAAATGAAAAACTTAGGATTAATGCATTATTGCTTATGCCTTGAAGTGTGGTAGGAACCAAGGAAGATTTTCATCTCTCAAGAGGAGTATTGAAGATAGAATTTGAAGACATTCGACATGGAGGATTGCAAGGAGATTTCTACACCTATGGAGGTCAATACAAAATTATCTATTGAAGATACTTCACTTCTAGTGGATATTGGAAGATAGAGGAAATTAGTTGGAAGTCTCATGTAATTGTGCAATAGCAATCCATATGTATTATGTTGTTTGAGTAGCAAGCACCTTCTCTAAGGAGTCTTTCCAAACTCATTGGAAGGCAAGTTTGTAGATACTCCCATTGATTATGATATTCTCTATGAAGAAGTATCATCTTTGGTTGGATATTGTGATTTAGATTGGGCATGAGATATTGATACCAAAAAATTGGTTTCTAGATCTTTCTTTTCTATAGGATGTAGGATTTTCTCTTGGATAAGTAAGAAGTAACTTACTATAGCATATTATCTTCTATCAAAGTTAAGTATAAAGCAGCCTATGCTGTAGCATGTGAAGCAATATGGTTGAGGAGAATCCTATGAAGTGTGACAAGCAAAACTGTAGGGGCATCGCTAATAATCCTATTTTTGATGCACGTACAAAGCACACACAATTTTATATGATTGCATGAGTTGGTCTGAGGATGGGGTCATGGAGATAAGTTACTATCCAAATAAAGAAAATGGAGCACACATTCACCAAGGTTATTGGGAGAGAGAGTTCATTGAAACTCACCATTTCCACCCCCAAGTGACCACAAATGATCCATGGTGCTCTAAGGTGTAAGGCCCGCATTATGAGGAGAAGGCAATGTGAGAGCACGAACATTTGTGGAACCCTAATTTCCAAGTTAGATGAGGTCTGGGTGTGATCATTGATGGTAATAAATGATGTTTGTGAGCCCAACTGTTAGGCTAGGTAAGTTGTAAACTTTTGGACCATTCAGTTGCCATTCAAGGCAAAAATAAAGGCCTTGTACTGTTGCCTAATTTTGGGGGGAGTACAAAGGGGGACTTTCACACTAGTAAGAACATCATCTAGAGTTTTTCTAAATCTCCATCTAAGCTCCATATTTGGAGCACATGGGTGGAAAACACCAAATGGCTGCCGAACACTTTTGTAAAGTGGATTGGTCAGACACAAACCGTAAGTTTTAGCACCTAAGAAATATGTGTTAGTGTCCCCTATGTACTGTGTTTTCTATGTATTTTGCAGGCCCTATGCGAAGTATTGTGTGTGGTAACCGGAACTTAGTTTTCTACTGCAAGAGTATCTTTTTGGAGCTCTCGAGAAGGAGAGCTCACTATGGTGCATCTTCATCGCAATACTTCAATGATATGAGAGATTTCTGACGCAAAAGCTTCTTTGCTTTTGTGCGAGTGAAACGAGCACCCACTCGCCTACCCAAGGCTTTCTCCAAGTCTTATGACTAAGGCAGCGACCAAGGCATAGACCTTGGCATACCTTGTCACCCGAGTCACTGAAGTCATCGTTGGCGCCATTGGCTATGCCAGAGGGAGGAACTCAACGATCAAGGAAGACGAAGATTCCTTGTACTTCTCAAGAGGTCACCCATCCAAGTTTATCCCTCCCTCCCCCCCTGAAGCTCTCTTAACTAGCAATCTCTTGCCACTAAGCTACACTCTTGTAGTGCTCGAGGAAGGGAAAGGTTCACATTGCCTTGAACATTTTTGGGCCCTCAAGGCTTGATTCTTTGCTTTCAATGCCTACTTTGAAGTATTTTTGGGATGATTCTTTGAGCCATTTTGGAGTACTTTCATGCATAGTTCTCTTTACACAGGTTAAATAACATCAAGAAGAGTGTTCTATTTACTTCAACAATGAATATTCATGTTTGGGGTTGTGTTTCCAACCACACTAGTAAATCTACAAGTTTCTTGAAAGGTTTTCATTTGTGGTGGGAGCAACCACTGTAAGTTTATGAAAGTTTTTGGGCCTAAAGAGTAGAGTTGATAGACACTTGTAAGTATTATTGGCTAGTGTTTGGGCTATTAATTCAACATTTTAGTGCCATTTTACTACATATATTGAGCACATACACACTACATTCTCTTATGTGGGTACCACTTATTTACGTCCATGTGGTCATTGGTATAGTGTTTACATTTTTTCATAAATCCTTTGAAGTTGATAAAGAGGGTCATGGTGAAGTCTTCTTAACTAGGAGACACCCATATATTGGGGTCTCTTTGGTGATGTGGGTGGATGAGTTACCTTGCCTTGCAATAGGAGATGTATCCTAGTTGTTCATAGGTGCTTGATAAGCCTAGTTAGCTTCTTTCGATTAATTGTTTATATGCAATGGGAGTCAGTGATTCACTATGCAAGTTAATATGTTAATACTTGCAGTTTTATGAGATTTTGACATTGGTCATATGCTCAGTTTAAGAGGAGATTCTAGAAAAATGTTTCCAATTTTTTTGGTTTCATCAGTTATACAGTGGTTGTTTTACACATTGATACAGCTATTGGTGTGAGGACATTTATTCTCACATAATCATTTCGATTGGTCATTACTATTCATTAATCCTTTATTTGGGGGGGACTATTGAATTTTTCCTAGAATTTGATACTTGGTCATCCTTTTTGAGTCCTAGTGGTTTTTGGACTCTTCGAGCTCCATTTTCATTCTAGTTAGTTCTCTATCATCATGGAATCAAAGATCTCATGGACGCTTAGTGAATCATGGTCTAGTGGCATTGTTCCTAGTAGGAGCTATACCTTGTACGACAAAGATCATTTTGAGATCTGAAAATTTGATGGCAAAAACTTTGCTCTATGGAAGAATCATATTAAAGATGTGGCAATTTAGAGAATTCAATGGGATCTAGTAAATGGAATCTCAAAGAAGCTTGTTGGCCTGAATGAAGATGATTGGGATGAGTTGGATAAAATTACTAGGTCTACCATTCCATTCCACATGGCAATTCATGTTTACTATATAGTATTGGACTATGAAACTTCACAAGACGTTTGGACGAAGTTATAATGGACATCAAATAAAGTGTATATGATAAAGTTGTATGACCTTTGCATGAACATCCATATTGTTGCTTCTTATCTAAAAGATTTTGCTGTTATATTCTCTCAATTAGAAGATCAGAAAATGGAGATGAATAATGAAATGAAAGCAATCTTGTTGTTATGCACCTTGCCATAATGGGATATGTTTTGCATGGTTATTAGCAATAGTGTGCCTGGTGGTAAAATGGTCTATGATGACATATGTGGAGCACTCTTGAGTGAGGTGATTTGTAGAAATTCTATGGTTGGCACTTAGAGTGGAGATGCATATAATATTTGTGATTCTTACCGAGGAAAGAATCAACGTGGCAAGATCAAGAGCAAGGAAAAGAATGGTCAACGAAATAATAGTAGAAGCAAATCAAGGAAGTCGAATATCAAATGACATCATTTTCATGAGAAAGAACACATTAAGAAAGACTGTTATGCATTAAGAATGTTATA
This sequence comes from Ceratopteris richardii, assembly GCA_020310875.1. Lineage (NCBI taxonomy): Eukaryota > Viridiplantae > Streptophyta > Polypodiopsida > Polypodiales > Pteridaceae > Ceratopteris > Ceratopteris richardii. The sequence goes on along the minus strand of CM035428.1, from coordinate 79,344,519 downwards.
AGTAAATGACAAAATGTTGGGCATGTTAAACAACTACTTACAACATCTGCTTCAATCGTGAATACTGAAGAAATTAATGCTATTTTTGATAATGCTCATGTCAACACACTTGAAAGTATTGTGTCGATTGAGGCTCTTATGGTTGATTCTCTTTCCCAAATATGTCTGCTAGATTTTGGTGCTTCTTTCCATTTGATACCATATAGAGAATGGTTCTCTAAGTATGCAAAACCTCTTGCTACCATGAAACTTGGTGACTCTTACTAGTGTGATGTCATGGGGATTTGATATGTGGTTGTGCACTTCATTGATGGTTAAAAAATTACTATGCATAGTGTATGCCATGTACCTCAAATATCACATAGTTTGATGTTAGTTGGTCAACTTGATGACCTTGGTTACAAGGTGGTTTTCTATGCTCAATCCTTTCGCATATCAAAGAGTAATATGGGTATTGAAAAAGGAAGAAAATTTGGCTCAGTTTATCCTTTATTTGTATCATAGAAAGAACACTTAGCTACTACTCAACAACCCATGGCGTGTATTTGGCATGGCCGTTTGGGCCACATATCTCATACTGGAATGGAAAATCTTTCTTGTTTCCGCTACTTACATGTCTTATCTTTCTTTGATTTTTCATTTTGAAAGCATTAACAATATGAAAAGCAAACTAGGAATGTGCATAAGACACATATTGAGTCTTCAATTTAGCCTTTAGATCTTGTTCATACAGATCTGTGTGGTCCTATGTCCATATATGATGCTAAGAGTAAAGTCTGGGTGTATCCTATCAAATCAAAGGATGACGTATTCCCTACCTTCAAAAAAAATGGCTTGTTTCAATTGAGATTGAAGAAGGAACTAAGCTCAAGGCTTTACGTTTAGATAATGGGGGTGAGTATATCTCACATGAATTCAGCCTTTTCTCTCAATCTAGAGGAATTTGTAGAAACCTTACATCTCCTTATACCCCAATACAAAATGGTGTAGTTGAAAGGATGAATAGAACTATTTATGATAGAACTATTCAGGATAGAGTTGTTTCTATGCTGCATCTGGTTAAGGAGAATTCTTGTAGATCTAGGTTTTCCATCAAATATGGAGACTGTACTCAAGTGTGGTAATCAAAGTTGTATGGCCATTGCAAAGAACCCAGTATTTCATGCTCGCACCAAGCATATAGAAGTACAGTATCATTATGTTATTGAGCTAATTGAAGATGAAATTGTGGAGCTAGAATATTGCCCAACAGAGGCGAATTGTGTTGACATATTCACTAAAGCACTTGGAAGAGAGCAGTTCAATAGACATCTTCAACATATGGGCATAGGATCGAGACCTACTTGATTTATCATTCGGTAAACATTGAGGGGGGGTGTTAGTATATGATCAATGTTTACCCCTCATGACTGTATGCACATTTTGTAAGGTCCCCATTACGAGGAGAAGCCAAGCATGCATTACCCAATTGATAGGAATCCCAACTTGCATGTTGGATGAAGGTCATATTGGACCATGTAAGGTAGTGTAAGGAAAGGGAGTTACCAAGGTCCCCAATTGTGGGGTCTGGGGCAGCGGTGAGCAGCCCCAACTGAGGTCCAAGGGGGCCAGCTGGCCTCATGGCTAGGGGGTCCGATAAAGGGAATATTCCATGGAATATTCCTTGTCAGAGTCAGAAATCATTTATATTTGTTATGTCGATTCAAAGCCACGTATGGTAACTACGCGGGCGATGGCTGCCCATGCTCTACTACCCATGTATAGCTGTCCATAGAAGGCCATCCATTATCCTATATATACATGACTTCTGCACTACCTGAGATATCAAATCGAGCCAGCATACCTCTACCTTGTATCTCCCTATCTAGAGTTGTCTAGATCACCATTTAACCTCTACCTTGAGAGCGCACGGGTGGGCAATGCCATCATCTTTGTACTTCCTGTTAGTAGAAAATTGTTTAGATTCTCCTTTATCTGTTATCTTCTCTGCGATTGCTCTTGTGTTATATTGCGTAACTATTGTCTTACAATAAAATGGCATTGAAAGGCTGAATTCATATCCCAAACACTAGCCAACAACACCTACAAATGTTTGTCACCTCTGTTCTTTAGGCTCAAAAACTTGCATACCCCCACCACAAATGAAAAACTTTCAAGAAACTTGTCGATTTACTAATGTGGCTCAAAACACAACCCCAAACCTAAATGCTAATTATTGTAGAAGTACATAGAACACTCTTCTTGATATTCTTTAACCTATGTAAAGAGAACTATGCATGAAATTACTTAAAAATGGCTCCAAGAATCACCCCAAAAATACTTCAAAAATAGGCTTTGAAACAAAAGAATGAAGCTTTGAGGGCCCAAACATGTTCAACGTAATATGAATCTTTCCCCTTCCTCAAGCACATTAAGAGTGTCGCTTAGTGGCATGAGATTGCCAGTTAACTGAGCTTTGAGGGAAACAAATTAGGATGGGTGACCTCTCAAGAAGTACGGGGAAGCTCTGTCTTCCTTGATCATTGAGGTCCTCCCTCATGCGTAGCCAATGGTGCCAACAAAGACTTCATTGACTCATATGAGAAGTTGTGCCAAGGTCTATGACTTGGTTGTTGCCTTATTCATAAGTCTTGGAGAAAGCCTTGGGTGGATGGGTGGGTGGATGCTCGCTTTGCTCGCGCAAAAGCAAAGAAGCTTTTGCATTAGAGACCTCTGATATCATTGAAGTATTGTGATAGTGATGCACCATAGTGAGCTCTCCTTCTTGAGAGCTCCAAGAAGATACCCTCGTAGTACAAAATTGAGTTCCGGATACCACACATAGTACTTCACATAGGGCTTGCAAAATACATAGAGAACATAGAACATTGGGAGCACGAACACAAATTTCTTAGGTGTTACGAATGCAATCAAACTTATGCTATGTGGTTGACCAATCCATTATATGTTTGATTAAAGAACACATACAAAAGTGTTTGTTAGCCATTTGGTGTTTTCCATGCATGTGCTCCCAATATGGAGCTTAGATGGAGATCTCGACAAACATTAGATGATGGTCTTACTAGTGTGCAAGTCTCCCTTTGCATTCCCCCCCATTAGGATTCTATGGGAAAACAACATAACACCACAAGGCCTTTACTTTCTCCTTGAATGGAAATGGAATGGCCCGAAACTTTATAACTTACCTAACCTAATGGTTGGGCTTACAAACATCATCTATTAATATCAATGGTCATACATAGACCTCATCTAACTTGGAAGTTAGGATTCCACAAATATCCGTGCTCTCACAATGCCTTATCCTCATAATGGGGTCCTTACAACTTAGAGTACCATGGATCATTTGCCATCACTTGGGATGGAAATGATGAGTTTCAATGAAGTTTCTCTCCCAATAGCCTTCGTGAATATGCCTCCTCCATTTTCCTTATTTGGATAGTAACTTATCTCCATGATCCCATCGTCGATCAACTCATGCACATAGTGATACAAAAATTCTATGTACTTGGTATTTCATGGAAAATAGGATTGTTAGCGATGGCCCTACAACTTCCCTTGTCACACTTCATAGGATTCTCCTCAACCATAATTCTTCACATGCTACAACATAGGCTGCTTTGTATTCAACTTCGATAGAAGATAATGCTACAGTAAGTTACCTCTTACTGATCCAATAGAAAATCACACATCCTATAGAAAATAAATATCTAGAAACCAATTTTTTGGTATCAATACTGATGCCCAATCTAAATCATAGTATCCAACCAAAGATGATCCTTTTTCATAGAGAATTCCATAGTCAATCTTTCATACAAGAGTATTTGCATACTTCACTACAACATATGAGGGGCATATCGACACTCCATATATCGACGGTCACACTCAACGTTGGAATGGGTGTTGGAAAATGTCACTTAGAGATACCGACGGTCAAGGGACCGTCGGTATGACCGTTTTAAACGGACCGTCGGTGTGGTCCGCATCTATCGGTATATGCCTCGGTATATGCGTCGGTATGAGCGTCGGTATAAGCGTCGATAATTTACTGGAAGTTAGCGACGCGTATATCGACGCTCTTACCGGCGCATATACCGAGGCCGACTTTTAAACATGCCGCAAACCCGAGAGCAAAACTTCACATTTTTGCGCATGTCTGAGTACTGTTTGTCTTCTGTCGAACTTGCGCGCGCGAAGCAAATTGCGACCTACATTGTCTTGTGCACACACACACAGATCTCTCTCTCTATACACACACACTCTCTCTCTCAGCTTAGATCTCACATCTTGGTAAGTGATGCGCATACTGTTAGCATTTGTGTTTCTCTATGCTTTAGGTTTTATAATTTCTCTTTTCTTTGATTTTGCAGAAGTTCTTTGGCATCGATTGTTTGGAATTGGACGATAGGCGACATACATTACGCTTTGATGACAACAATACAAAAGAGGGACATACTTGTAAGTGATTGTTTTATTCTCTATTGATAGAGAGAGAAAGAGAGAGAGAAAGAGAGAGAGAAAGAGAGAGAGAAAGAGAGAGAGAGAAATGAGAGAGAGAGAGAGAGAGAGAGAGAGAGAGAGAGAGAGAGAGAGAGAGAGAGAGAGATATAAAGAATAATGAAAGAAAGGAAGATAGAGATAGGAAATTAGAGCATACATACACACACACATTTACACATTTACACATTTACACATTTACACATTTGCACATGCATACCTACACAATTTACACACACATTTACACATTTACACATGCATACCTACACACATACATGTACACACATGTATGCTTACATACACACACCTATACACACATGCATGCATACACACATATACAGATATACACACATGCATACATACACACACACATATATATACACACACATGCATACACACATACATACACACACACATATACACATATGTATACACACATACATACACACATATACACACATGCATGCATACATACACACACATACACATACACATACACACACATGCATGCATACATACACACACATACACATACACACACATGTACACACATGCATACATACACACATACATGTGCACATGTATACATACACACACATATATACACACATGCATACATACACACATATACACACATGCATACATACACACATATACACACATGCATGTATACATACACACACACATGTACACACATGCATACATACATATACACATGTACACATGTATACATACACACATGCATACATACACACATGCATACATACACACATATACACACATGCATGTATACATACACATACACATGTACACACATGCATACATACACACACATATGTACATACATACTCATATACTCACACATGCATACATAGACACACATACACATATACACACATGCATACATTCACACACACACATACATACACACATGCACATATATACACACACATAAGCTAGTGTTTTAATTAAATATATAAATATTTTATTTTGAAGTTTTTTTTAACATCAAATATATAAAAATAGGATTAGGGTTTTTAGGTTATTTACACATACATACACATACACATATAATACATATATACATGTATATACACATGTATACAAAAATATACATATTTTAGGTCTAGATATTTAAGATTAGGGTTTTATGGTTTAGGCATACATATAACTCAATTATATTTATATTCAGAATAAATATAGAGAAAAATAAGAAAAAAATCTGAATATATAAATAAATATATATATATAAAATATGATTAGGGTTTTAAGATTAGGGGTTTAGATTTTGATAGGTGTTTAAGTATTTAGGTTTTAGGGTTTAACACCTACATAACACACATACATGTAGGGTTTAGGGTTTAACACCTACATAACATATATACACACATACACATATACATATAATACATACATACATGTAGATACACATGCATACAGAAATATAGATATTTTAGGTCTAAATCTTTAAGATTAGGGTTTTAGGGTTTTAACACCTATAGAACATATATACACACATACACATACCCATAATATACATATATACATGTACATACACATGCATACAAAAATATACATATTTTAGGTCTAGATTTTTAATATTAGGGTTTTAATTAAATATATATAATTAGATATATATAATTAAATATATAAAAATAGGATTATGTAAGGAAAAAATCTGAATATATAAACAAATATATATATATAAATAAGATAATTATATACATAAATATATATAAAAAGAACTAGTGTTTTAAATAATTTAATTAAATATATATAATTAAAATATAAAATTAATATAAAAATAGGATTAAGTAAGGAAAAAATCTGAATATATAAATAAATATATATATAAAATATGATTAGGGTTTTAAGATTAGGGGTTTAGATTTTTATAGGTGTTTAAGTATTTAGGTTTTAGTATTTCAGATTTAAGTCTAAGTCTTTCTGTGTATATATATATTTTAGGTTTAAATCTTTAAGATTTAGGTTTTAGGGTTTTTAACACCTACATAACATATATACATACATACACATACACATATAATACATATATACATGTGTATACACATGAATACAAAAATATACATATTTTAGGTCTAGATCTTTAAGATTATGGTTTTAGGGTTTAGGCATACATATAAATCAATTATATTTATATTAAGAAAAAATATAAAGAAAAAAAAAATCTGAATATATAAATAAATATATATATAAAATATGATTAGGGTTTTAGGATTAGGAGTTTAGATTTTTATAGGTCTTTAAGTATTTAGGTTTTAGTATTTCAAATTTAAGTCTAAGTCTTCCTGATTAGGGTTTTAGGGTTTGAATACCTACATAATATATATACACAAACACACATATACATATAATACATACATACATGTAAATACACATGCATACAGAAATATAGATATCTTATGTCTAAATCTTTAAGATTAGGGTTTTATGGTTTTAACACCTACATAACATACACATATACATATAATACATACATACATGTAGATACATATGCATACAGATATAGATATTTTAGGTCTAAATCTTTAAGATTAGGGTTTTAGGGTTTTAACACCTACATAACATATATACACACATACACATACACATATAATACATATATACATGTACATAAACATGCATACAAAAATATACATATTTTAGGTCTAGATTTTTAAGATTAGGGTTTTAATTAAATATATATAATTAAATATATAAAAATAGAATTACGTAAGGAAAAAATATGAATATATAAATAAATATATATATATAATAAGATAATTATAAACATAAAGAAATATAAAAAGAAGTAGTATTTTAAATAATTTAATTAATTATATATAATTAAATATATAAAATTAAATATATAAAAGTGGGATTAAGCAAGGAAAAAATCTAAATATATAAATAAATATATATATAAAATAAGATAATTATATACATAAATAAATATAAAAAGAACTAGTGTTTTAAATAATTTAATGAAATATATATATAATAAAAAATATAAAAATAGGACTAATTAAGAAAAAAATCTGAATATATAAATAATATATACATGTTTTAGTTCTAGGTCATTTTGATTAGGGTTTTAGGGTTTTAACACCTATATAACATATATACACACATACACATACACATATAATACATATATACATGTATATACACATGTGTATAGAAATATACATAATTTAGGTCTAGATCTTTAAAATTAGGGTTTTAGGGTTTAGGCATACATATAACTCAATTAAGAGGAAAATATATATATATATATATATATATATATATATATATATATATATATATATATATATATATATATATATATATATATATATATATATATATATATATATATATATATATATATATATATATATATATATTGTTGGAGATAGATGTCTGCGGAAGCACACGAACAACACAAGGAAGAAGAAGAAGCTTGGAGCACAAACACACAATACAGAATGTATTACTAGAGAATGTACAAAGATAAGTAGCCCATTAGGGCAATAGGCGTATGTACAAGCCGGGGGAAAAAAACCTCCTAAAGAGGGAAAAAAGTGCCCCGACGATCCTAGTGTGTTCACACACATCACTACCTAAATATATCAACAAATCCCCCCTGGGAGTGATGCGGTGAACAAGTAGCTAGCACTCATGTATAAGGAAGTGCCAAGCTATGTGGAAATCACTCCACAAAAGGAAGTAAGCCCAAAGCTTTGCGGAAAGCTTCAAACTTCTCCCTAGGCAAAGCCTTCGTGAAAAGGTCTGCAATGTTCTCTTGCGTGGGCCATGTAGACAATTCCAATATATACATACATAGATATACAAACATGCAAGAAACATAGACTTAGAGACATGCATGTATGTTGCATGCGCATGAGAATAGGAGTCATCAGTCATAGTAGCGATAGGAATTGATCAAGATTTTGAGTAGATGTAGTGCCTTACTTTATGGCATAAGAGAAGGATCTAGGAAGGCATCATCACACAGAAGCTTGGTAGGGTAGAAGTGGAAGACAAAAGTAGGAGCTAATTGAATTTGTGGACAAAGAGAAGTTTTTTGAGTAAGAGAAATATGTGGAGTTGTGCATTCCTTAAGTAGAGGATGCTCAAAGAGAAGAGAGTGCAGTTGATTGATTTATGTGCATAGATGCAAGGAAGATACTGGAGAGAAAGAAACATTCTAGGAGAGGGTCAGTCTCCTCAAACAATTGGAGAAGGGAGCTCAAGGGATAATACCATTAAGTTGATTCATGTATAGAGTAATAGTGTGCCATCAAGGAATCACTTGGTGCTTGAGGACTGATGAGGAGGGTGATGCTGCACAGATTTGACAAAAGTGGTGATACCTAAGGTGGGGAGTGTGTAGAGCAATCAGTAGCATCACTTCTGCCCCTTTTCCCCGTGGATTATTTGAGTCTCTTGGTTGTTGGTCGAAGTCTTCCTGTTAGAAAAACACCTCCTTTCTCGACGTCATTTTTTGCCTTGTGGGCACGTGGATGCAAGATTCTTGTAGAAGTTCTTGGGCATATTAGAAGGCTATTGCACTCCTACTGGTTCCAACATGCTTTTGAGTTGGGGGTTGTGGAATCATCTCTTTCCATACATATAAGTTCAATTTCATTTTTGTCTCTTCTCTGCAATTATCTAGGTAAAAGGCATTAATGTGATACCCTTTCTACTTGAAAAACAATTGGCTACTCTAACCATTATGTCGCTAAGATTGTGCAATAATCTTGAAGAAGACAACAACACCACTCTCTAGGTGTCATTGATCATATTCCACACTCTGATCTTGTATTTGAATCAGATCATAATACATTGCAGTTCCATCTATTTCTTTTCTATTCTCTATATAATCGTTGTTGATCAAGTCTCTCCTTTAGTAATTTAATTCTTAAGTGCTAGACTATCCAATAGGCAATGATGATGCAACGAGATTCCCTTTCTATGATATTTCATTTTATATTTTTGAAGATTTACTCTATTATGAAACATTTAATTATCTTATTGATTAGGACTCACTGACCTATAAGCCAAGCACGAAAGAACCGTATGGAACAACATCACTTGGTAGAATTGCGGCCTGAGCTATATACAAAGATGAACCATGATAATGCTTGATCACAGAGGAAGGTTACAAATAAACCAAACTTGGATGCCTCATTTTGGGTATCTTTCAAGCTGCATACAAATGTATGATTTAATTTGCTATAAGAATCATCAAACCTTTGTACGATCACCATCGAACACGCCTTTGGTTCCTTTATGAAGGAGAAATAGAGAATTCATTTACTAGAATGATTCCTTCATTTTCCTAAGTATTCACAATTCATTCCTATAAATCTTGGATCAATGTGTCTATATGCACTATATGTCCCATCTCGACTTGTGTATGTCAATGAGTTAATTCCTCGACTTATTGTTGGAGATTTTGGATGAAAGCACAATCTTTTTTGTTGTGGTATCCTTGATGCTTGGTCTTGGATAGACGCTAGTCTTTCCAAAATGTTAGTGGAGCACTATATTGCACCCTTTGACTAGAATAGAAAAGATTTTCTAAAATATCTATTTTTGATTATAAGATTACCCATACAGGGGAAACAATACAAGAATATACAATTGATGCAAGAAGTTCCATAATGCAGAACTAATAGGAATGGTTAACCAGACTAGAAAGGATACAAGAGATACCACATATCAAGGCCATATGTACGAAAAAATATATCAAAATTACAAGCAATTCCTTCATCGGGATGAGCTAGATACAAGATATAACTATTAAACATCTCATACTATGAGATTACAAGATAAGAAGACTAGATGTCTAGAGACTAGACTAGAACAAGGAGCTAAACAAGAACATGAACTAGAACTTGAAAAGTACCTACTTGATGAACACAACTCCTTGAGCTCTCAATAATGCCATTAGCAAGTACGTACTTGATGAACACAAATCCTTGAGCTCTCAATAATTTCATTAGAAACACTGGGGATATATGTGGCCAAGTCCTCTTGATATAGGTATTGAGGGCAGTTTGTCAAGGGCAGATATGAATCCATGGCATCATCGATTATGGCATCCATTCGAAATAGGACCTCTTGATATCAGAATCAAGTAAGTAGAGAGTTGATCTAAGGATTTTTCCATGTTTAAACACAATCATAACATTAACTTCTCTGAATTCTAAATCAATCATAAGATAAAGGAAGTCACATACAATCTAAAGTTTAGGACGGTTTCCTTTGTGTCCGTGATACCAATGGCTTGCTAGCTAAAAGTCAAAGTTTATCTAGTATATTACGTATGTAGTTTCTTTAAAAGGAATATATACCCCCATGTTTGTATACGTTAACCTATCAAAATTTCCTTCCTCACTATTTTGGGGTCATGAAATTAGGAAATTTATCACACTAATTTTGAGATCTCACCTCTCTACTCATTATTATGCTGAGTATTCGGCTCATCATTCATATCTACGCACATATCTTCATCCTTTGGCTCTTATATCTTGGCCTTCATGTTGGTTTTCCAATCACTAACTCGAATTGAAGGTGGGCATGCCTTATGAGCTTCCATTCCATGGTGAGTACAAGGATTTGGTTTCCATGTTTTAAGATTGAGGATACTTCTTCTTCACTTTATACCTTGTCTTCTCTTCTCTTCTTCCATAGAACTGTTTGGGGCACACCATGACAAAATCACATCAAATTTCATATCCCTTGTTGTATTGGGGATTTTTTATCTTGGAATGTAGAATGTGTATCCCTTTCCTTCCCCTACATACCCCAAATATACATACATTTTTCCCATCACAACTCACTAGGCACATGTAGGTGGCACATACATCCAAACACCACAAGATGGGAAAGATTCAACTTCTCATAGAAAGCTTCCTAAGGGGATGATTAACTTTCACCTAAGGTTGATGCTGTTTTTATAATGTATTTTGAAATAGATATGGTGTTTCCCCAATGGTACTAAAAAATATGCATCTAAATTCAGCCAAAGTCCTGTTATTTTTTGCTACTATCCCATTTTTTTGTTTATATATGTAGATAAGTTTGCTCTCAATACATTGAACATTTAGGTATATAGAACTCATGTGAGAAATACTCTCTCCATCCATTAGACCTAAGATTTTTGAAATGATTACCCTCCTTCTCAATGTATGTCTTGGACTCTTTGAACCAAAAACATTACTCTAATTCTTGCTTTGCTCATATGCACCACAAGTTTCTTGTATCATTGATAAATCTCACAAAATATCTATTACCTCCAAGTGATGATTGCCTTATAATCCCTGAATATTTATATGCATGAAGTGCAAGGGATATCAGCTTATGAATCCTTTATTCTTGAAATATAGCTTTGTTTAGTTCCCTGATTTGCATGACTTATATGAGTCTTGCATGCTTTGGGCTTCAAAACTATAAAGAGAGATGGTGGATACAAACCGAAGATGAGTTGGTGCTGCTACAAGCAACTTCACACCAGCCAACTGAGACTTCAGAGTTGGTTAGTAGACCTTTTGAACTTCCTAAATCCACAAAATAAATCACCCAAGTGTTTTGGAACAAGTAACTCAAAAGTTTGAGTCAAGACAGACTAGTTGCAAGATGACTAGCTCCCAAGACTTGTTATTTTTGTACATACACCTGCTAGAAAAAATGACTAGTGCTCTCAACCTCGGAGGAATTAGAAACATTCATTTTGAACATAGAAAATAAAATTATATAGCTTGCTAATCCAAGTTAAAACACTTCAATTGATCAACTGAGTACTGAGAACAAGATTTCGCAAAATCTAGAACACTCCCGCCATTTTTGGGGCTCTGTAGAGATTCGACTAGTGAGATGAAAAACACCGATTTCCCACAAATAATAACTCCAATGAAAAATATAATTTTGTGACCATTAACTAGACTTAGAGAGAAATCCAATGCAACTTAAAAATTTTGAAAAAGGTTATGTATAACCCGAGATATGAGCTTCTAAAGTTACTTTATGAGTGAATATAGCAGAGAATAAAACAGAGAAGAAGTAAATGATGAACGTGTAGATTCCCATATAATTACAACCACATTGGCAATGAATACTTGCATAATGGGAGTAGAATGATAGAGCTATGGATTAAGCTCTTCCATCTCTACAAATGAACATGAAGTGGGCACGAATCAAGCTCTCTCATGGAAACTTCCTTCTTGCTCTTTTTATAGCTACTTTTGGAGGTAGTTTTGAATTTGAATTCAAATAACCTCACCTAAAAATGATGCTAGGAGTTAGGAGATATTCTGTCAGCTGATGGATTCGTGGTTTTAGGTAGTTAGAGCCATGAATTTCCTTTTTACATCATAGATGACTTAAGCCATTCTTTCTTTCACAATTACAAGAGATAAGATATACTCTTTTACAAGAGGTGTTCATATGTCTAAACACATGGCTACAAATGAACATAAATAAAATCATATCAAGCATCTAGGCTTGGGTAAAATGCAACAAAAAAAACTTGGTGGGATGCAAACCACTTGCTTCTTCCTATGATATCCTTCATCCTTTGGTGTTGATATGGGCCCATTCTTTTGGGTTATAGATCCGATCGAGCTACCTCATTCCCACCATAGATAAAGTAGACAAAATAGTCTAGGGTTGGCTTTACCTCCATTGTGAAGATCATTACTCCTTCCCTTCCCTTTTCGAATAATTTGTAGCGACTCTTGGAGTCTTCAGCATAGCATTCATGTTTTCCAAACCTAACTTAGTAGATTCTATCTGCCATTTTTCAACAAGAGACTAGATCTTTGTTATTATGGTCACATGTAAAACATCTTTCAACCACTTGGCTCTATGTGTACCTTCAATAATCACATATCCTATATGAATGATGGAATGTGATCTTTTATCCCCTACCTCCACATGCCCTTTTTTGTGGAGGCATGGAGATTGTTAAACCATGTCTCATTGCAACTCAGATTATTATTGTCCATTTTCTATATATACCATGTGTTGCCATTTTCCTTCATGCTTGTGGATCATAGCTAGAAAACTATCATTATTTGCTATTGAAATTAATTGCATTTAAAAAGTTACATTGGTTCCTTTGCCCTTGGTTTTGGTGGTTGTACTTTTGATTTCTCTCTTGGTTGTTGTCTTTCAAACAATTCCTTGCCTTGTGGGCTTGTTTGATGTGTGTAACATTCATCTTCACTTGAGCCTATGTTTTTGTTTTTTTTAACTCTTCATCTATATTATATTACTTTGGAGCTTGGATTGTAAGAAATACTAGCACAATGGAATAGACACAATAGACAAAGCTAAATTATTGCAATCCACCACGGTGGACTCTCCTTTGTGAGAGCTCCACGACAATACTCTTAGAGTTGAAAATTGAGTTCCACATGATGACAGTACTCTGCACACAACTTGCATAGTATGTAGAAATGCACATAGTGCCTAGAGAGCGTGAACACAAATTTCTTAGGTGTTACAAATGTGGTCGAACTTACAATTTGTGTCTGACCAGGCCACTATATGTTCTATTAAAGAATGGGCAGCCATTTTGCCTTTCACATGGACACTAATAGTAACAATCTCTCATTAAAGGTCAATATGGCCAAAGTGACTATGGGAGAAAAATAGAGAATGATAAAGAATTCCTGAGTGTAAGTGTACAAACTATACCTCCTACCTAATGGGCATGTTACACAATATACAAGTAACTGTGTAAGATCATGAATCAAGTAACTGCCATCAAGTGACGACAGTGTCAAAAGCTATCCCGTGGTAGAGCTTTGGCCAAAGAATCCACAACATTGTCTTGACTATGAACCTTTTCAAGAATTTTAAGCTTCGTGGCTAAGCAATATCTAATACAGTGATAGCTCACCTCAATATGCTTGGTCTTTTCATGATAGACCAGATTCTTAGCCAAAGCAATGGCACTTTGACTTTCACTGAGTAAAGAAGTTACATGCTAACGTAGACCCATATCACAAGCAACACAAGGAAGCTACAATGCTTCCTTACATGATTCACTTGCTACATTATACCCTGCTTCTATAGTGGAAATGGATGTACATTCTTGAGGACAAGATCTCCAAGAGAGAGCACCTCTAGCAAAATGGAAAATGTACCTTGATATAGACTTTTGATTGTCTACACAACCAGCATAGCCAGAATCTATGTAACCAATAATGGATGCCTTTCCTCTACCTAAGCATAGAGACTTGTCCTTAGTGCCACTTAGATAATTTAAAACCATCTTGACCACTTCCCAATGCTTCTTTCTAGGATTGGATATATGTCTGCTAATAACTCCCACTGTAAGTGCAATGTCCAGGTGTAGACATTTTACAATAGAGATCATCATGTACCAACTCTAGAGAAGCTTGAGATTGATTGTTGGTCTCTCGTGGAAATGCCTTTCGTTGTTGCTTGGCCATCGTGCAAGCTTCACAAGGTTCCCGCAACTTTGAAAATGCAGACAAATGAGCAACCATCCCTGTTCTTTGCATCTCCTTCAAAACTACAACTCCGAGATACCTAAATCATTGTTGCCATAACCTGCTTACATCTTTATCTTCTGTAGCAGTTAAGGCACTTAACTCATACAAGTTATCACCTCTTATGCCTTTTCCTACTACATTACTTGATGAATCCATGATTTTTGCACCACTCTTATTGAAGTGAACTTTGAGTCCACGATCTGTTATTGCAGAGACTGACAAAAAATTTCTTTTAAGTGTAGGTACATAGAGAACATCGGATAATGTTTTCTCAACACCTAGAGAAGTGATAAAAGACATGGTTCCAGTTCCTTGAGTTGGACACTTGGAGTCATTTCCCACCATTACATTGATGGATTCCCATAGAGGCACTTGGGAACTATACCAATCCTTTTTACTGGTCACATAGTTATAGCTTTGTGTTGTTTGCAGACTCTTTGTTCTTCCAAGATGATTTTACAGTCCCATTTCATTCATCAACTTGCTTCTTTCTGCAATCCTTGATGGCATGGCCTTTCTTTTGACAATAGAAACAACTTCCTGTGAACTTTTTCTTCTTTGGCTTCTTCTCTTATCCATCAAAAGAGCCTTTTCCTTCTACATTGGCCGAGAATGCAACATCACTTGTACTTCGCCGATTCTTCAATCACATCTCCTCTTCTAAAAGCATAGCACAAAACTCTTCAAATTTAAGGGAAGTTGGTCTTACCTGAGTGTTAAGGGCTGATACTAATCCATCATACCTTGCTGGAAGAATAGACACACATCTTCGAGCCAACTCTTCTGGTGTTATAAGAATGCCAATGTTTTATCCATTTGATAAAATCTTCAACCTTTTCAGAATCAAAATTCTTTTCATTTGCCAACTGATTTTCTAAATTTTGTATCCTAGTGTGGTTCTTGGTCTCATATTGATGAGCTAATATGCCCCAAAATTCATGTGCTTTAGTAGTATGTTGAACTAAAAAGAATCACTTACACTAGTGACAATTGCACATAATGCATCATCATTCCACCTCTTCCAAGCTCGTAGAAGATTTGGATATGGCTGAATCACCAATCTTGCATTTGTTGGATCTTCAACTGGTATAGGTCTGGATCCAATCCCATTGGTCCATTACAATGTCAAGTAATTCATAGGGGTCCAAAATTGCAAAAATTTTGAACTTCCAGAGCGTATAATTGGTTCCATCTAGCTTCCCTTCAGTGAATGTAAGTGGACAAATTCGAATAGGTGCAACATTAATATTAGCTGCAACACCAAGACCGGCATTTGACAATGAAGTCATCATGTAATCACTCAAATAATCTACTGATATGTCTGCTAGTAGGCTGAAATAGTGATACCTCTCAAGCTATTTGAAGCTTACGGCTCTGATACCATGTAAGACAATAGTTACACAATATAACACAAGAGCAGTAGTAGATAAGATAACAGATAAAGTAGAATCTCCACAATTTTCTACTAACAAGAAGTACAAGGATGATGGCGTTGTCCACCCATGCACTCTCAAGGTAGAGCTTATATGGTGATCTAGACAAGTCTAGATAGGCAGATACAAGGTAGATGTATGCTGGCTGGGTTTGATATCTCAGGTAGTGCAGAAGTCATGTATATATAGGATAATGGATGGCCTTCTACGGACAGCTATACATGGGCCGTAGATCATGGGTGGCTACCACCTGTGTAGTTAGCATACGCAGCTTTGAACCAACCTAACAAATATAAATGATTTCTGACTCCGATAAGGAATATTCCATGGAATATTCTCTTTATCGTCACACTAGGGGTGCTATCCGAGACCCCCACCAGGGGGCCCGCTGCCCCCTTGGACCCCCCAACCAAGGGGCCCATTGGCCCCCTTGGACCCCCCAACGAGGGCTATTCACCGCTACCTCGGACCCCACAATTGGGGACCCTGGTAACTCCCTTTCCTTACAATACCTTACATGGTCGAATATGAACTTCATCCAAAATGCAAGTTGGGATTCCCATCAATTGGGTAACTCCCTTTCCTTACAATACCTTACATGCTCCAATATGACCTTCATCCAAAATGCAAGTTGGGATTCCCATCAATTGGGTAATGCATGCTTGGCTTCCCCTCATAATGGGGGCCTTACAAAATGTGCATACAATCATTAGGGGTAGACATTGATCATATACTAACATTTACTACCTATATTGAGCACATACACACCACATTCTCTTCCAAGGATATTGCTTATGTATGTTCATGTGGTCATTGATATAGTGGTTATGTTTTTTCATAAAGCCTTTGACATTGATAAAGAGGGTCATGGTGAGGTTTTCATAAATAGGAGACACCCAGATGTTAGGGTCTCTTCGATGATGCATGTGGAAGACTTGCCCTGCCTCATGATAGGAGATGTATCCTAGTTGTTCATAGGTGCTTGATAAGCCTAGTTAACTTCTTTTGGTTGATTGATTATATGCACTAGATTCAACGATTCACTATGAAAGTTTACATGTTAGTACTTGTAGTTTTATGAGATTTTGACATTCGTCATATGCTCATTTTTAGAGGAGACACTAGCAAAACTTTTCCAAATTTTTGGTTTCGTAGTCGAAGGAGAAAATCAAGAAAAATGGGAAAAGAAGATGGACATTCCTGAGAAGGAATTGCAAGATGCACAAATGGAAGTCTCCCAAGAGAAATAAAAAATATCAGCACCCAAGAAGAAGTCTAGGAAATAGAAAGCAAGTCCTTTACCCACAAATCCTCTCCTTGAAGACTTAGAAATGATGTTTAGAGATTATGAATCTTGATTAAAGAGTGAAACTAAAGTGAAAAATAACCATCATTGTTATCCTAATGATCCATTAGAAAAGGAAAGGATAAGCATATGCAAACAACTCACATATTTGCCTCAAAAGATTGCTGAGGAATATAGCCTAATCAAGGAGTGCATATCCGCAATTATGGATCAAAAACCAATTCTGACTTCTGTGATGGATGAGACTACAATTACCTATTCAAGAACCTAACAAAAAGAGTGCATCTTAAGAAAACCCCCAAAGAGGCTCAAGTATTCTTGAATCCTATAGAATCTTTGTCCAAACAACCTACACATAATGTGGCTAATGATATGGTGGAGGAATATTTCATGATTATGTCATTCCTACGGTAGAGGATGAATGTCCCAAGTACTTATGGAACCAAGTACAAGAGGAAAGGTGGAAAAAAACGGAAAGATGAGCAAGAGCCTCCCCTACAAGAGGTTCAAGATAATAAATAATCTCACTATTTAGATGAACCTCTAAATGAAAGTGCCTCTATTGATATATTTTAGTAGTGATGTGTGTGAACACAATAGGATTGTCGAGGAACTATTTTTCCTCTTTAAGAGCTTTCCCCCCCTTCCCCCCAACTTGTATATATGCCTATAACCCTAACAGATCGCTTATCTTTGTACATTCACTTAGCAATACAATCAATATTGTGTGTTATGCTCCAAGCTTCTTTTTCTTCCTTGTGTTGTTTGTGTGCTTCCATAGACCTCAAACTCCAATAATTGGTATTAGAGCAAGTCGCTACTTCATGAGAGGTGTTGATCTCAAAAATGCACCAAAATTGGTAAGCATACTCAGAGCGATTAGTAGTTCAAAACAACTTTACTATATGGTGTAAAAATTTTGATTTGAGCTCCTTTTAGCCTTTGAACATAATACTACAATGCTTGTGTAGGCCATTTCATCCTTTTATGCTAAACATATATATAGGTTTTGGTTCGCCAGTACAACCATCGAAGTCTACTACATGTTTTGATATGATAGTTCTATTTAACTTTTTAAGATACAGTCATTTTTCTCCATCAATGTATTTTAGTGAGTGGCTATGGCTAAAAGCAATGATGTATTCTGTATGATGGTTGTTGAGGACATGTTGGATGGCACTAATTACCTGTTATGGGCATATATGATGTGTTATGTATTGGTGTCAAACGGACTATGGACTATTGTATAGGGTATTGAAAAACAACCTACTACACATGCAAATACAATTATTGAAGGTGATGCACATGGTGTTGAAGATGAGAATCTTCAAATTCATGTTCGTGTTGCGGTTCCTATTGCACCTATTGTAGATCACCTTCGATGGGATGGAAGATATGTTCGGGCACATGCATTGATAGCTTTGTCCGTCAAACATGCCATTATCCCTCATATTCACACATGCAAAATAGTAAAGGATGCTCGGGATACACTTACCAATTTATACTAGGCAAGAAATGAAGCTCGTGTTGCTTACCTTTGAAAACATTTGGAGAGTGAGAATATGAATGTAATAGATTCTATGGATAGTTTTTTGACAAAGATCAAAGATTTGAAAGAGAAGTTGATTTTTGCAGATGAAGTCTAGACAGATACTTCACTTGTGCACATCATTCTTAATCATCTTCCTCATTAATATCAAAGTTTTTCTTCTACTCTTTGGATGATGAAAGGTAATCCAAATGCCATAACATTTGAGGAGTTAGTCTTTGTTTTATTGTAGGAAGATTAGTCTAGGCAGAACAGGTTCATTATGTGTGTTACACATCCAACTTTCTTAGCTAGTTAGAAGGGCAAAGGAAAATGGAGCTCATCTACTAGCAAGGAGAAAATTACTAATTTTGCACAATCAGAAAGGAATGACAAAGATGAGAAAAAAAGAGAAAAGCAGAAACAATTATGCAAATATTGAAAAGAAAATGATCATGTCATAAAGAGTTGTTCAAAACTGGATGCAAAAGAGGCAAAGAAAAAGGAGGTTGGAATAGTTATTGCAGAGGCCTCTACACCTAAAATACAGTTTGCTAATCTTGTGCAAAATGAAGAATGGGAATTTACTACTATTTGTAGCTTTGACCCATCTTCTCATGAATAGTGTATGTCTGTAGTAGACTCCGATGCTTGGTACTTTGATAGTGGGGTAATCAAACATATTACCTTGCAGCATAGTTTCTTCAGTTCACTTGAGCGTGCCACTACATGGAATACATGCACTAACAAATCCTCTTATCATGTAATAGGAGTTGGTAAGATCATTCTAACTACTGTTAATGGTAGTTCTTTCACATTGTCAAATGCTTTTTTGTGCTATGGATAAAAAAATATTTGTTGTCCGTTTCAGCATTAGCCAAGATCGGCTTGGCTGTCAAATTTTTTGATGATAGATGAATAGTTCATGATCTGTCAAATGGTGATGTTATTATTGCTTTTGGAATTTTATGTCATGGGTTGTGTAATCTCATAGAATATGCAAAATATATGAATGATTTAGCATGTGTAGTTCAAGATTCTTAGGCTATGTCAGATGCAAAGCTTTGGCATGCACACTTTGGTCATCTGAATTTTGCTAGTTTGCTATGCCTCGAGAAATCTAAAATGGTATCCTCTCTACTCAAACTTGAGGCATCTAAAAAACATGTCTATGAAGGCTATATTTGTTGGAGTTAGATGTCTGCAGAAGCACGCAAACAACACAAGGAAGAAGAAGAAGAAGCTTGGAGCACAAACACACAATACTGAATGTATTACTAGAGAATGTACACAGATAAGTAGCCCATTAGGGCAATAGGCGTATATACAAGTCGGGGGAAAAAAACCTCCTAAAGAGGGAAAAAAGTGCCTCGACGGTCCTAGTGTGTTCACACACATCACTACCTAAATATATCAACAAATCCCCCCTGGGAGTGATGCGGTGAACAAGGAGCTGGCACTCATGTATACGGAAGTGCCAAGCTATGTGGAAATCACTCCACAAAAGGAAGTAAGCCCAAAGCTTTGCGGAAAGCTTAAAACTTCTCCCTAGGAAGAGCCTTCGTGAAAAGGTCTGCAATGCTCTCCTGCGTGGGCACATATGCCAAGCTGATCTCCCCAGCAGAGAACCTCTCCCTAACATAGTGATAATGCACCCCAATGTGCTTAGTGCGAGCATGGAACACAGGTTTCCTCGCAATTGCCAATGCGCTCTGACTGTCAGTGAAGATGGTGGTGGCAGAAGACTGGCCAACACCCAAATAAGCTATAAGGCGTCTGAGCCACACACACTCAACACTCGCTGTGAAAGCTGCCCTATACTCAGCCTCACAACTGGAAGTGGCCACAGTAGGCTGCTTCTTGCTCAACCAAGATATACATGAGCTACCAAGCATGAAGCAAAAACCACTGGTGGACACACGAGTGTCATAGCAACCAGCCCAATCTGAGTCAGAAAAAACATGCAAATCTAGCAGTAGTGATCCCCCCTTGGGATAAAAAAACCCAAGTAATTGAGTACCACTCAAGTAGCGAAAGATGCACTTAACCGCCTTCCAATGTGTGATTCCTGGGCAATGCATAAACCTGCTCATCTGTGAGAGAGCAAACTGAATATCTGGCCGAGTAATGCATAAGTAAATCAAGCATCCAACAACCTGCTGATAGAGAACAACATCAAATGCATCTCTAGCATCATGAAGACTCAATCGTAAACCTGTCTCCATAGGAGTGGCAATAGGCTTACAGTCTTCAAGGCCAAAACGCTACAATAATGTGTCAATATATTTCATTTGACACAAAGCCATTCCACCATCAACTTGCAGAAGCTGAATGCCCAAATAGTGATGCAAATGCCCCAAATCAGACATCTCAAATGAGGCATGCAAATCAGCCTTGAAATCAGCAATATGCTTCTCAATAGGACCAGTGAGCAGCATGTCATCAACATAGACAACAATGATCAGAAGCACATCCTTAACATGCTTAACATATAAGGTGCTTTCAGTTGGACTATTCACAAAACCATGTGCAACCAGATAGGCATGTATCTTCTCATACCAAGCACGTGGTGCTTGCTTTAAACCATATAATGCCTTCTTTAACCTGCACACCTAGTTTTCATGCTTTTTCTGCACAAAGCCACGGGGCTGAAAAACATACACTTCTTCATGCAAGTCACCATTCAGAAATGCTGTTTTAATGTCCAACTGATGTACATTCCAACCATGATGGGCTGCAAGTGCACAAATGCTCCGAACAGTAGTCATACGACATGTAGGTGCAAAGGTCTCATCAAAATCAATGCCTCTTTCCTGCGCATAACCCTTTGCAACAAGCCTAGACTTATACCTATCAATTGTACCATCAGGTTTACGTGTCAGCTTGTATACCCACTTAGTGCCAATGGCCTTCTTGCCAGGAGGCAAGTCACATAAAGACCAAGTACCATTCTTCATTATAGCATCATATTCAGATTGCATGGCAGCCATCCAATTTTCTGAATTCTGTGCTTCATCAAAAGAAACAGGCTCATTCTCATCACAGAGACTAGACGCAGCCATAGCATAGCAATCTGATGCAAAGGAAGCACTATGAGAGCCTGAACGAGTACGATATGACAAAGGTGCATCTAATTTGCTGTCACGCAAAGTCTGCACTAGCCATTTTGGCATCGTTTTTGCCTGCTCAATATCAGCTCTCTCATCAACGAGTGCATCATGTAAATCTGCATCAGAAATAGAATGATCTGCATCATCATATGAAACCTACAAAGGCTGAGAAGTTGCCTCATTACGACCAACACTAGATTGTCCACCTGTAAAAAGAGGCATCAAAGTATCATACATGTCTTTGGAGCGAACATATGTCTCCTTAGTACACGAAAGCAATGGCTGAATAGCATCTTCCACAAAGACAACATCACGGCTAACCAAAACGCGTTTCGTATGTGGATGATACAGACGATAGCCTTTACTTTCAGAACTGTACCCAACAAAAATACATTTAACTGCCTTATCATCCAATTTTTTGCGATGTTGTTCAGGCACTAGTGCATATGCCAAACAACCAAAAACACGCAGATGAGCAACAGATGGCTTGCGGTCATGCCAAGCCTCATATGGAGTGATAGACTGCAGCGCTTTAGTGGGACACCTGTTCAGTACATATGCTGCACACATGACAACCTCAAGCCAGAAACTATGTGGTAAAGCCTGACTCTTGACCATGCACCTCGCCATCTCCATGAGTGACCTGTTCTTTCGTTCAGCAACTCCATTCTGTTGAGGTGTATACGGCACTGTACACTGGTGTTTTATCCCACGTTCAGCCAAAAATGCATTAAAATCAGAAGACATATATTCCCCCCCTCGATCAGAACGGAGGGTGCCCATTTTACATGCTGATAGATTTTCAGCCAAAACCAAAAACTGTTTAAAGCACATGAACACTTCGGAATTTGCTTTGAGTGGATATACCCATGCATGCCCGGAAAAATCATCAATGAAAGTCACGAAGTAAAGGTAATTCCCAAAAGAGGGTGTCTGCATAGGACCACAGATATCACTATGTACAAGCTGCAATTTCTATGTAGCCCGAATCGAACCATCTTTTGGAAAGGAGGAACGCTGCATTTTGCCCAAAATACAGCCTTCACATACATGTTTTCCAGGTGCCTCAAGCTTGGGCAAAGAAGACACCATATCAGATTTCTGCAGGCGTAGCAAACTAGCAAAATTCAGATGTCCAAAGCATGCATGCCAAAGCTTTGCATCTGACATAGCCTGAGAATCATGAACTGCACATGCGGAATCATTCACAGATCTTTCATAGTCTATGAGCTTATATAGCCCACGACATAAAATGCCAGAAGCAATAATAACATCGCCATTTGACAGATCATGAACTGTACATCTGTCATCAACAAATTTCACAACCAAGCCAATCTTGGCTAATGCAGAAACTGATAACAGATTCTTCTTGATCCCTGGTACAAATAAAGCATCTGACAAGGTGAAAGAACTACCATGAGCAGTAGTCAGAATGATCTTACCAACTCCTATAACAGGATAAGAGGAGTTGTTGGCGCATGTGACAGTATTTCATGTAAGGGCAGACTCGAGTGAAGAGAAGAAACTGCGCTGCGAGGCAATATGTTTGGTCGCCCCACTGTCAAAGTACCAAACATCTAAGTCCATTGAAAACATGCACTGCTCATGAGAAGATGGGTCAAAACTGCAAACAGTAGTAAATGCCCATTCTTCTTCCTGCACAAGATTAGCAGACTCTGTTTTTGGTGTAGAGGCTTCTACGACAACCATTCCAGCCTCCTTTTTCTTTGCCTCTTTTGTAGCCAGTTTTGGACAGTTCTTTATGATATGAACATTCCCTTTACAGTACTTGCAAAACTTCTGCTTTTCTGATTTCTTCTCATCTTTATCCTGGTTTTTTGAATGTGCATCATTTGCAGATTTCTGCTTACTAGTAGAAGAGCTCCATTTTCCTTTGCCCTTCTGACTAGCCAGGAAAGCTTGATCTGCAACACGCATAATGGACTTGTTCTGCCTGGACTGATCTTCTTGCAATAGAACAAAGACTAACTCCTCAAATGATAAGGCATTCGGATTGCCTTTCATCATCACCGAAGAGTAGAAGCAAAACTCTGGTATGAATCAGGAAGACCATTAGAACGGTCTGCACAAGTGATCTATCTGGTATAACCTCATCAGCAGAAATCAATTGTTCCTTCAAATCTTTGATCTTCGTTAGGAAACTGATGTCTTGCTCACTGGTCCTAATGAGAAGCATATTGCTGATTTTAAGGGTGATTTGCATGCCTCTTTTGAAAGGTCAGATTTGAGTCATTTACATCATTATTTGGGCATTCAGATTATGCAAGGTAATGGTGGAATAGATCTATTTTAAATAATATATATTGAAAATTATTATAGCATTTTTGCCTTGAAGGTTACAAACCTATTGCCACTCCTATGCAAACATGTTTAAGTTTGAGTCTTCATGATGTTGGAGATGCATTTGATGTTATTCCCTATCAGCATGCTATTGGATCTTGATTTGCTTGTGCATAAATCAACTTGATATTTAGTTTGATTTCTCTCATATGAGTAGATTTATGCATTGCCTAGGTGTCAAGCATTGGCAGGCTGTTAAGCACATCTTTTCCTACTTGAGTGGTACCCAACTACTTGGATTGTTTTATCCCAAGTGGGCACCAAATTTACATGCTTTTTTTTTGGCTCTAACTAGGATGGTTGCTATGACACTCTTGTGTCCACTAGTTGCTTTTGTTTCATGCTTGGTAGCGCATGCATATCTTGGTTGAGCAAGAAATAGCCTACTATAGCCACTTCTAGTTGTGAGGCTGAGTATAGGATAGCTTTCATAGTGATTGTTGAGTATGTGTGGCTTAGATGTCTTTTCGCTTATTTGGGTGTTGTTCAGTCTTTTGGTACTACCATCTTCATTGATAGTGAAAGCACATTGGCAATTGCAAGGAACTGTGTGTTCCATGCTTGCACAAAGCACATTGAGGTTAATAAAATCAGTATTGTGTGTTGTGCTCCAAGCTTCTTCTTCTTCCTTATGTTGTTCATGTGCTTCTGCAAACATCAAACTCCAATAGCCTCTTGGATAGATCCTTCAAATGAAGAGGATGAGGATTTTGTGGAGTTTCCACAATACATTGGAGGGTACATATGAGAATTGATGGTGAAAGAGGAAACTCTTGTTAGATTTCCAATGGCCAGTATAACAAATGGTGCACCCAATATTAAGCTTTTAAAGAACACTCAAGTGAAATGCATCTTGATGATGTAAGAAATTTTACATGCAAGGCCATATTTATGGCAAAAGATATCCAAATAGATAGAACCAAATACTACTCAAACCAAGCCTTTACAACATAAACCCATTTCAGATAGTTTGAGCATAAAGCAAGTGCCAATTTGCAAGGTGGGAGAATACATCTGCATAGGACCACAGACATCACTATGAACAAGGTACAATTTTTTAGTAGCTCAAACTATACCACCATTTGCAAAGGAGGAACATTGCACTTTGCCCAAAAACAGCCTTCACAAATTGTTTACAAGGTTCCTCAAGTTTGGGAATAGAGGAAACCATTTCAAATTTCTATAGGCATAGCAAACTAGCAGAATTTAGATGACCATAGCACGCATGCCAAAGCTTTGCATCTGAGATAGCCTAAGAAACTTGAGTTGCACATGCTGAATCATTGATAGATTTTTTTATTGTCTATGATCTTATACAACACACTAATAAAATGCTAGAAGAAACAAGGACATCGTTGTTTAAAAGATCTTGAACTATACACCTTTTATCAACAAATTCGACAACCAAGCCAATCCTAGCTAATGCTGAAGTTGACAACAAATTTTCCTTGACCATTTGCACATATGATGCATCTAACAATGTGAAAGAACTATCATCAACAATAGTCAAAACGATCTTATGAGGAGTTGTTTGCACATGTGATAGTATTCCCTGTAGGTGCATGCTAAATTGATTTGAAGAAACTAGGCTGCAATCTAATATGTTTGGTTGCACCACTATCAAAGTACCAAATATCTGAGTCTACTATAGACGTACAATGCTTATGAGAAGATGGGTCATAACTACATACAGTCGTAAATGCTCATTTCTTCATTTTGCACAAGATTAGTAGACTCTTTTTTTGGTGTAAAAGCCTCTACAACAACCATTCTAGCCTCTTTCTTCTTTGCCTCTTTTGCAGCTAGTTTTGGAAAAATATTTATAACATGATCATTTCCATTACAATATTTGCAAAACTCTTTCTTATTTTCTATTTTCTTCTTATCTTTGGCTTTGTTCTTTGACTGTACAACATTAGGATATTTTTGATTACTAGTAGATGATCTCCATTCACCCTTGCCCTTCTGACCAGCTAAGAAGCTTGATTTGCAACATGCATAATAGACGTGTTTTGCCTGGATTGATCTTCCTGCAATAAAACAAAGATTAACTCCTCAAAGAGTAGAAGCAAAACTCTTATATGAATCTGGAAGACCATTAAGAATGGTCTTCACAATTGAACTATGTGGAAAGATTTCATCAACAAAAATCAATTGTTCCTTAAAATCTTTAATCATTGAAAAACAAATTCCATAGAATCTCCTTGATTCATATGCTCACTCTCCAACAGTTTTTGGAGGTAAGCAACACAAGCCTCATTTCTTGCCTAGCATAAAGAAGTAAGTGTATCACAAGCATTCTTAGTTATTTTGCAAGAGTGAATATGAGGGATAATGGCATGTTTGACAGAGAAAGCTATCAATGCATGTGCTTGAGCATATCCGCCATCCCAACAAAGTTGTTATGTAGTAGGTGTTGTAGGAATTGCAACACAAATAGGAACCTGAAGATCATCATCTTCAATGCCATCTGCATCACCTTCAATAACTATATTTGCAGGTGTAGTAGGGAGTTTTTCAATACCTTGCACAATATTCCACAACCCTTTTGATACCAAGCCCTTTTGCTACCAAAACATGATGCATCATATATGCCCATAATGGGTAATTAGTACCATGCAACATGGCCTCATCCAACATATGGAATACATTATTGTTTTTAGCCATGGCCACTAACTAAATACTGTGATGTAGAAAAATGATTGTATCTCAAAAATTTGAAGAGAACTACCTTGTCGAGCTCTACTAAACTTGTAGAAACTTTGAGGCACTTGTACTGGAAAAGTGAAAATTGTATATATGTTTGGCACAAAAGGACAAAATTGCCTAAACAAGCACTATGATAATGCTTTTGGAGGCCGAAACGAGCTCATATCAAAATTTTGATGCCACAAAGTAAAGCAATTTTGAATTCCTAAGTGCCCTTAGTATGCTCACCAATTTTTGTGCAATTCTAAGATTGTGACTGGAGGGATGTCAACGATGTCCTAGATGAAGCAAGGACCTACTCTAATACCAATTTTTGTAGTTTGAGGTCTGCGGAAGCACATGAACATGACAAGGAAGAAGAGGAAGCTTGGAGCATACCAAATGGGTGCCCCCCATTGTTTTCGTGCCCAAGAAGAATGAAAAACCTAGATTTTTCATCAACCTAAAAAAGCTCAATGCAACAACCATACTTCCCATCATTGATCGTCTCTAGGAGAGTGTAGCAAGCAAGGATGTTTACAACTTCTTAAATGCTCTTCCACGATATAATCATCTCAGGATAGTACTTAAAGACCAATATGAGATCCCATTTGCTATCAAGTGTATAGTAGCTTGAATCATGCAAAATTAGATATTATGCTTGAATCTAATTAATTCACTAGCCGTGCTTAAAATCCAATGTATCTACTTGCATTGAATATTCATATGTATGTATTTATTTTTTATTTGACTAAAATACTACTATTTAGGACAAATTGATGCTCATTTAGGTTTGATCTATATGCAATTTTGTGCATCCAAAGGATGCATAGGCCTAGAGGGGGTGGATGTCATCATGTTTTATAGATCAAGCCTAGAATCCTAGAATTGACAAGTGTTCACAAATCCATAGAAATATGATCATTGAGATGGAATGCAGGTGATATCTATTCTCTACTATATCTTCCATCATAAAGACTCAAGGCATGGTTGACATATAATGGTCACGAGGTTGCATGGTGCATTGGTAAAGGGATAGCGCATGTATGCATGCATTTCTATATATGTATATGTTTGTTCATTGACATATGTGTTTATATATGTGTTTTCATAGGAGCATATATATGCCAATCTTATATGTGTACATTATGTAAATGAATATGATTATGTATGTAATTTTATGTGCATTCATGTGTTCTTTTTTCATATTTGATGCTTACTGTTGGCTAATTGTTTATGCATACATATACACACATGTCATTTACATGTTTTACATAAAGTGAAGAATCAACATGACTCACCGTGTATCCTTGCAGCATAAGATAATTTTGGAACCTTGCATTCTATGCCCTTGGTGCTTGTTTAAGACCACATAATGCCTTCTTTAACATGCATACATGATTATGACATTTTGTATCCATATAACCATCTGGTTGTGACATATACACTTCTTCGCTTAACTCACCATTAAAAAAGACATTCTTTATGTCTAATTGATATATATTCCATCTTTTACTTGCATCTTAAGCCAACAAAGTTCTCATTATGGCCATGCTTGCTATTTGACTAAATGTTTCTTCATAGTCCAATCCTTGAGTTTGAGCATATCCTTTTGATAGAAGTCTAGCCTTATATCTTGATACACTACCATCACTATTTCTTTGAATCTTAAAAACCCACTTGCAAACAATTTCCTTTTGTTTTAGTGTCTATGGAACTAAAATCCAAGTCATGTTATCTTGTAGTGCATCCATTTCTTCTTTCATTGCTATCTCCCACTTTTCATCTCCTTTTGCATCATCATAACATGTAGGTTTGTTTTCTTGTTCAACCTTTGTCATAAAATCATGATGAGTATTCAAAAAAGATTCAAAAGTATATCTTTGAGGCTATTTACTCACTCTTGAAGTTCTTCTTACCTCCAATGTAGGTTCTTTTCCTTTTTTATTAGGAACCTTTGATGACTCTTGATACTCATATATAGTACCAACTTCCTCTCCTTCATTATTAACTTCAACAGTTTTAACTTTACCTTTACTTTTAACACTTGGATGTAACTCTTTACTTGATCTTCCATTGAAAGGTAACTCTCTTTCTTCATCCAAACCACTCTTCTCATCATTTAAAGTTCTTGTGGACTGAGGTAAGCACTCATCTCCTTCACCCATATCTTCTTCGTCTCCATCTATAACCTACAAAATTTTCTTATCTACATACCATGAAAGTGATTCATAAAATTTTACATCTCTTGAAACAACCACCTTATTGTAATGAGGATTATAGCATCTATATCCTCTTTCAATATCTACATAACCAATAAATATACACTTTTTCTTTTCATATCAAGTGTTGATCTCACTACATTAGGTACATGCACATAACATACACCACCAAATGCTTTCAAATGACTTACACATCATACCCCATATGGTTTCAAATGATCAACTCTAGTAATAAGAACTCTATTCATAATGTACACACTTGTGCTAAAAACTTCAGCCCAAAAACAATTAGGCAAACACATATAATTTATCATGCTTCTAGATGCCTTTGCTATGGTTTTGTTTCTTCTCTCTACAAATCCATTTTGTTGTGGAGTATACCTGGATGTAACTTCTCTTTTGATACCTTCATCATACAAAAAATCAGTAAAATCTTGAGAGAAGTACTCTCCCCCTCCATTGAATCTTAGCTTCTCAACATGCCTTCCTGTTTGTTTCTTGACAAATGATTTGAACTCCTTGAAACAATCAAAGACTTCACTCTTATGTTTAATGAAATAGACAAATGTCATTCTACTATGATCATCAATGAATGATACATAGTACTATTATGAGCCAAGGATACCTCTTTAGTAGGCCCACACATCCATGTGAATAAGGTCTAGCAAACCATCAATTACATAGCTTGAATGCTTAAAAGTTGTCTACTCTACTTGCCAATTTTACATCCTTCACAAAAATGCACCAAGATCAGGTAATCCTTCAACAATCCTCTTCTTTGATAGCTCCTTTAATGTCTGGACATTCATATGGCCAACCCTTTTGTACATGAGATCAAGCTCTACTATTCTATGCATACCATAAGAGAAATAATTTTTATGATTTGGGTTTACCTTAAATGTAAAAAGTGTACCTTATTTTTTACCTCTAGTAATTAAACTCCTTTGATTTGGATCCTCAATAAAGCAACCTACATGATTAGATCTTAATTGCGAACCTTTCTCTACCATTTGACCAACCGACATCAAATTCTTAGTGATCATTGGCACATAAAGTACATCCTTCTAGAAATTCTTCTTTCCCTTATCTTGCATGATAACATCTCTAGCCTACATAATCTTATGTGTTGTATCATCTCCTATTTCAACATGATCTTTACATGAAGCATCATGCATATTTGAAAAACATAAAACATCATGAGATATATGGTTAGAGCAACCACTATCTACATACCATACATCACTATTGCAAATAATCTTAGTTTCTACATTCATCATAAGAAGAGAATCATAATCATCACTTTTATCTTCAAGTGCATAATTCCCTTGTTGTTTACCTCCTCTTGAGTATCATGTGCTTCGATTATAACCTTGTCTATTCTCATTTTGATAGAAATATTTGGCATAGTGTTCATACCTTCCACATATGTAGCAATTTTTGTTATCTTCACTCTTTTTTCTTTGATTGTAGTTGTAGTAGCCTCTTGTACCTCTAGTGCTTGATCTTACTCTTCCTCTTGTGTTGAAGAATCCACTTGAAGTCCCTTGATCATCATTTGATGTATTCCTTCTTCTTTGACCTCTGTCCAAACCTCTTCTACCTCTGCCTCCCGCTCTTGATGATCATGTATAGAGAGCATGTCCTTGAGATCCTCTTTGATTTGAAGTAGAGCCATTTAGATTCATCTCCTTCATGAGAATGAGTACAACAAGTTGATCAAAATCTGGTAATTCTCCTCTGACATAAATGTTGCGAACATTTGTTTTATGTAGGGTACAAGTTTCAAATTATGTAAATACCTTTGGGAAGTCTTCAAATACTTCAAGAAGGCTCATATTATTCATAAAATATAGCCAAAATACCACGTGATTTCTAGAACATGGTGAGTCAAATCACTTGAGTCATGTACTACCTCCACCCAAGTGTCTACCAAGAATTTAGATGTATTAAGAAGGTTTTAGATTAGTTTCCCATGCTATAAAAAGAGGAGAAAAGTCGTGATCTTGTGGGATGTCCAAGAGAGTCATATGTGTATCTCTATGCTGCTGTAGTTTTGTATGCAGCGATTGTAGAGCTTGTATCTCCCTCATTATATATTCAAATTACATGTTTGATAGCTCATTTGAAAGCTCTTACTGTCTACTTGCTTCCTGTAAATTTTCATAATCATTGGAGTTGTGAGCTGAGAGCAGTACTCTCTGCAAGTAGTGTGTGTTCTCTGGTTTTACCCCCTGCTGAAGGTCTCCATTAAACCTCAAACTTGCAGAGGTCATATCTCCTTGTGTATGTATCCAAATCATGTGTTCTTTGGCTTGTTAGAAAGCTTTCAAAGTCTACATGTATTTTAAAAAGTTTTAAGATTCATTGGAGTTGTGAGTTAAGAGCAGTAGTCTCTGCAAGTGATGTGTGTCCTCGGGTTCATCTCTGTTTCAAGGTCTCCATTAAAGCTGCATATTGCAGAGGTCATAGCTCATTGTGTATTTATCCATTTGAGGTGTTCTATAGCTTGTTGGAAAGCTCTTAGAGTCTAGTGTATGTGTGTGAAAGAGTTTTGGAAAATTCTAAGTGAGTAAAGAGCAGTTTGCTCTGCAAGAAAACTGGTCTGTGCATACAAGTTTGTGAAAAAGTCAACTAGGTCATGTTGGATTTCACCTACTTCTAGCTGTACTTTGGAGATCAATAAACTCCAACATTGGTATCAGAGCAAGTACTTAGAGGCTTGGAGAAGGTTATCATACCTTGATGAAGAATTTGAAGCTATCAAAGAAGCAGTTCATCATCAATACTACACAAAGGTAGAAGAAGATCACAAGGAGGCATCTCAAGCAACATCCAAGCAAAGAAAGGTGCACATACCTCATTTACAAGGTAAATATTATATTTCTTCTCATCACACACATTGGAAAGAAGGCTTGAAGGAGGAAGCTTAGCATTTGTATTATGGGAGACCAACATGCACAAATAGAGAAGCTTGACAAGACCAATTATCAAGCATGGAAGTTTAGAATCACAACATACTTGCAAGGTAGAGGCTT
This sequence comes from Ceratopteris richardii, assembly GCA_020310875.1. Taxonomy (NCBI): domain Eukaryota; kingdom Viridiplantae; phylum Streptophyta; class Polypodiopsida; order Polypodiales; family Pteridaceae; genus Ceratopteris; species Ceratopteris richardii. The sequence continues at coordinate 79,311,828 of CM035428.1, read as the reverse complement.
GTATGGTTTGATTGACGGAACATATATCAAACCCACATTACCAGAGGACCCAAATCAGTAACAATTGAGGGAGTTTAGACTTTGGAAGGAGAGAGACAAAAGGGTTATATTCATTTTATCACAAAATATTCAAGATTCAATGGTAGGACACATACAAGATCTAGACACAAGTAGAGATGTTTGGCTTGCATTGGAAAGGTTGTATGCTACAGGTACAAGAGCAAGGAAGATTCAACTAAAAAATGAGTTGAATAACATAAAGAAAGATACAAGGACATCGGTCAATGATTACATATTGAAAGTTAAAGAGATTGCAGATCAACTAGGATCAATTCAAGCTCATGTGGAGGACGACGACTTGGTTGCACATACTCTCAACGGACTCAAAGATGATGAGAGATGGAAACCCTTCATTACTTCAATTTATGTCAGAGGAGAATTACCAGATTTTGATCAACTTATTGCCCTCATGGTCACGGAGGAGATGAATATAAATGGTTCTACTTCAAATAAAAAAGGATCTCAAGGACAAGCTCTTTATGTAGGATCATCAAGAGGTGGAAACAGAGGTAGAAGAGGTTCAAATAGAGGTCGAGGAAGAAGGAGCGATGATCAAGGGACTTCAAGTGGCTTCTTCAACACAAGAGGAAGAGGAAGATCAAGTGCTAGAGGTACGAGAGGCTACTACAATTGCAATCAAAGACAAATGAGTGAAGATAAGAACGATTGCTATATATGTGGAAGGTATGGACACTATGCCAAAGATTGTTATCAAAATGAAAATAATCAAGGTGGTAATCGAAGAGGAGGCTATTCAAGAAGAGGTAAACAACAAGGAAATTATGCAGTTGAAGGTAAAAGTGATGATTATGATTCTCTTCTTATGATGAATGTAGAAACTAAGATGAATTGCAATAGCGATGTATGGTATGTAGATAGTGGCTTTTCTAATCACATGTCTCATGATGCTTCATGGTTTTCTAATATGCATAATCCTTCATGTAAAGGTCATGTTGAAACAGGAGATGATACAACACATAAGATTATGCAAGTTGGAGATGTCGTTATGCAGGATAAGAGCAAGACAAATTGCTTGAAGGATGTACTTTATGTCCAACGATCACTAAGAATTTGATGTCAGTTGGTCAAATGGTAGAAAAAGGTTTGCAAATAAGATTTAATCATGCAGGTTGCTTCATTGAGGATCCAAAGCAAAGGAACTTAATTGCTAGAGGTCAAAAACAAGGTAGATTGTTTACATTCAAGGTAAAACCAAATCATACAAACTATTTCTCTTATGGTATGCATCAAATAGCAGAGCTTGATCTATGGCACAAAAGGATTGGACACATGAATGTACACAGGTTAAAGGAGCTATCAAAGAAGAGGATTGTTGAAGGATTACCTGATCTTACTAAGCAACATATGGTGCATCTTTGTGAAGCATGTCAAATGGGTAAGCAGAATAGACAACCTTTCAAGCATTCAAGCTATGTAAGTGATGGTTTGCTAGATCTCATACACACAGATGTGTGGGGACCTACTAAAGAGGCATCCTTGGTTGGTAATAAGTACTATGTATCATTCATTGATGATCATAGTAGAATGACATTTGTGTATTTCATTAAACATAAGAGTGAGGTCTTTGATTGTTTCAAGAAGTTCAAATCATATGTCGAAAAGCAAACAGGAAGGTATATTAAGAAGCTAAGATCTGATGGAGGGGGAGAGTATTTCTCTCAAGCTTTTACTGATTTTTTGTATGATGAAGGTATCAAAAGAGAAGTTACATGCAAGTATACTCCACAACAAAATGGAGTCGCAGAAAGAAGAAACAGAATCATAACAGAAGCATCTAGAAGCATGCTTAATGATATGTGTTTGCCTAATTATTTTTTGGCTGAAGCTGTTAGCACAAGTGTTTACATTATGAATAGAGTTCTGACTGCTGGAGTTCATCATTTGATACCATATGATGTATGACATGGAAGGAAACCAAGTGTAAGTCATTTGAAAGTATTTGGTTGTGTATGTTATGTACATGTACCTAGTGAGGTGAGATCTAAACTTGATGCGAAAACAGAAAAATGTATATTTATGGGTTATGCAGATACTCAAAGAGGATATAGATGCTATAATCCTCATACCAATAAGGTTGTTGTGTCAAGAGATGTAAACTTTGATGAATCACTTTCATGGTATGCAGATAAGAATTGTTTGCAGGTCATGGATGAAAATGAAGAAGGTGTGGTTGAAGGAGATGAATGCATAGTTCAACCATCAAGAAGTTTAAATGATGAAAGGAGTGGTTTGGATGAAGAAAGAGGATCACCTTTCAATGGAAGATTAAGGCAAGAGTCACCTCCAAGTGTTAAAAGTAAAGGTAAACTCAAACTTGTTGAAGTTTATGATGAAGGAGAGGAAATTAGTGATGTATATGTGTATGGAGAATCATCAAAGGTTCCTAATAAGAAAGGAAGAGCATCTACATTGGAGGTAAAAAGAACTTCAAGAGTGAGTAAGCAACCTCAAAGGTATACTTATGAATCTTTTATGAATACTCATTATGCTTTTATGACAAAAGTTGAGCAGGAAAATGAACCCACATGTTATGATGAGGCAAAAGGAGATGAAAAGTGGGAGAAAGTAATGAGAGAAGAAATGGAAGCACTACAGGATAACAAGACTTGGAATTTAGTTCCAAAGACACCAAAACAAAAGGTAATTGGTTGCAAGTGGGTTTTTAAGATTAAAAGAAATAGTGATGGTAGTGTGTCAAGATATAAGGGTAGACTTGTAGCAAAAGGATATAATCAAACTCAAGGTGTGGACTATGAGGAAACATTTAGTCCAGTAGCAAACATGGCAACGGTAAGAACTTTGTTGGCTTTAGCTGCAATTAAAAGGTGGAATATATATCAACTCGATATAAAGAATGCCTTTCTTAATGGTGAGTTAAATGAAGAAGTGTATATGTCACAACCAGATGGTTATGTGGATGCAAAATGTCCTAATCATGTATGCAGGTTAAACAAGGCATTGTATGGTCTAAAGCAGGCACCAAGGGCATGGAATGCAAGGTTGGTAAAGTATCTTATGCTGCAAGGATACACAACGAGTCATGCTGATCCTTCACTTTATGTAAAACATGTAGATGACATGTGTGTCTATGTATGCATTTATGTGGATGACTTGTTGATTACATGGAATGATGCAAAAGCAATTGAAGAGATAAAAGGTAATTTGGGAAAGGAATTTAAAATTTCAGATCTTGGTTTGCTTAGATACTTTCTTGGGATTGAAATTGTCTATGGCGATGAGGGTATGTGGTTGATACAGAGAAAGTATATATGTGATATGCTGAAAAGGTTTGGTATGCAGGAATGTAAATTTGTTTCTACTCCAATGGAATGTAATGTAAAGTTGAGTGCAAAGGAAGGTGATGAGTTGCATGATATGAATGCATATAGATCCATGGTAGGATCTTTGATTTATGCAACAAAAACTAGACCTGATATATGCTATGCAGTGGGAGTATTGTCACAGTTTATGCATGAACCTAGAGTACCTCATATGCATGCAGCAAAAAGAGTGCTTAGATATTTGAAAGGTACCATGAACGAAGGATTATTTTATAGTCATGATGCTGATCTAACTCTTAAAGTCTTTAGTGATGCAGATTGGACTGGAAGCAAAGATGACAGAAGATCCACAAGTGGATATGTGGTAATAGCAGGAAACAAGACATTAACATGGAGTTCAAAGAAACAACCTACAATTGCTTTATCTTCTACAGAGGCTGAGTATAGAGGTTTAGCATTGGCTACTAGTGAGGTTATGTGGTTTAAAAAGTTGTTTCATGACTTGAATGTGCAGGTTGATGTACCACTGATCTATGGGGATAACTTGAGCAGCATTCATATGACCTCAAATCCTATTTTTCATGCTAGAACAAAGCATATAGAGGTTCACTATCATTATGTTCGAGAGAAGGCCATAAACAATGAAGTACAAGTTTATTTTGTGGGAACAAAGGATCAAGTTGCAGATATCTTCACCAAATCCTTGGATGGACCAAAGCTTCAAAAATTCAACTATATTCTTGGCATGAAGGAAATACCCTTTGAAACTTGAGGGGGAGAATGTTGCGAACATTTGTTTTATGTAGGGTACAAGTTTCAAATTATGTAAATACCTTTGGGAAGTCTTCAAATACTTCAAGAAGGCTCATATTATTCATAAAATATAGCCGAAATACCACGTGATTTCTAGAACATGGTGAGTCAAATTAGTGAGTCACAAGGGAGCTGCAGTGGTGTCCTAGTGGAAGGTCGATGTGGCTAGTTCTCAAATTCCATCAATACTTTGCTTATTTGAGCACTTGAGTCATGTACTACCTCCACCCAAGTGTCTACCACAAATTTAGATGTATTAGGAAGGTTTTAGATTAGTTTCCCATGCTATAAAAAGAGGAGAAAAGTCGTGATCTTGTGGGATGTCCAAGAGAGTCATATGTGTATCTCTATGCTGCTGTAGTTTTGTATGCAGAGATTTCAGAGCTTGTATCTCCCTCATTATATATCCAAATTACATGTTTGATAGCTCATTTGAAAGCTCTTACTGTCTACTTTCTTCCTGTAAATTTTCATAATCATTGGAATTGTGAGCGGAGAGCAGTACTCTCTGCAAGTAGTGTGTGTTCTCTGGTTTTACCCCTTGCTGAAGGTCTCCATTAAACCTCAAACTTGCAGAGGTCATGTCTCCTTGTGTATGTATCCAAATCATATGTTCTTTGGCTTGTTAGAAAGCTCTCAAAGTCTAAATGTATTCTAGAAAGTTTAAGATTCATTGGAGTTGTGAGTTAAGAGCAGTAGTCTCTGCAAGTGATGTGTGTCCTCGGGTTCATCTCTGTTTCAAGGTCTCCATTAAAGCTGCATATTGCAGAGGTCATAGCTCATTGTGTATTTATCCATTTGAGGTGTTCTATAGCTTGTTGGAAAGCTCTTAGAGTCTAGTTTATGTGTGTGAAACAGTTTTGGAAAATTCTAAGTGAGTAAAGAGCAGTTTACTCTGCAAGAAAATTAGTCTGTGCATACAAGTTCGTGAAAAAGTCAACTAGGTCATGTTGGGTTTCACCTACTTCTAGCTGTACTTTGGAGATCAATAAACTCCAACAATAAATAGAAGGAATGAATGGTTTTTATCTATCATAATCCTTGAGTCCATTGAGAGTATGTGCAACCAAGTCCTCATCCTCCACATGATCTTGAATCGATCCTAGCTCATATGAAATATGTTTAAGTAATAATTCACCCATGTCCTTGTATCTTTATTTATTTTGTTCAAATAAATTTTTAGTTGAATCTTCCTTGCTCTTTTAGTTGTAGCATACAACCTTTCCAATGCAAGCCAAACATCCCTACTAGCATATAGGTCTTGTATGTATCCTATCATGGAATCTGGAATATTTTGTGATAAAATGAAAATAAACCTTTGTCTCTTTCATTCCAAAGTCTAAATTCCTTCAATTGTTGCTGATTTGGATCCTCTAGTAATATAGTTTTGATATCTATGTCATCAATCAAACCATACAAGCCTCTATCTTGCAAGTATGTTGTGATTCTAATCGCCATGCTTGATAGTTGTTCTTATCAAGCTTCTCTATTTGTGCATGTTTATTGCCCATTGTGTAAATACTAAATTTCCTCCTTTTGGATGTGTGTGATAAGAAGAAGTATGAGATTTAGATTCCTGCACCTTTCTTTGCTTGGATGTTTCTGGAGATGTTTCCTTGCTATCTCCTTCTACCTTCGTGTAGTGTTGATGATGAACATCTACTCCAATATCTTAAAATTCTTAATAAAGGTATTAAATTTTCCAAGTTTCAATTCCTTGCTTTGATACCAATGTTGGAGTTTATTGACTCCCAAATTATAGCTAGAAGTAGGTGGACACCCTAGGAACTAGTTGATCTTCTAAAAAACTTATGCATAGAAAAAAATTCATGATTGAAAGCTCTCTACTCAATTAGGTTTTTTCAAAACACACACACACACACACACACACACACATATATATATATATATATATATATATATATATATATATATATATATATATATATATATGTATGTATGTATGTATGTATGTATATTATATATATATATATATATATATATATATATATATATATAATATCGAGAGCTTTGGAATGACCTAAATAACACTCAAATTGGATAAATACACAAGGAGATATGACCTTGCAACTTGAAGGTTTGATGGAGACCTTGAGCAGAGATAAACATGAGAACACACACTACTTGCAGGGACTAGTGCTCTGAAGTCACAACTCGAATGAATATGAAAACCTAGAAGATAAAAATAGAGAGTAAGAACTTTCCAAAAAATCATCAAACGTGTTATTTGGATGTATATAAGGGAGATACAAGCTCTTTAATCTCTATCTACAAAATTATAGCAATGTAGAGATAGAGATATGACTCTCGTGGACTTAAAAAAACATGTTCTCAATAGATATGACCATATCTTTGATTGTGTCTCTTCATCTTCATCTTCCTAAAATGTCAAGAGTACCCCCAACTTCTTAAATATCTATCTCCAATAACTTATGTTAGCTCACTTATCCCTCTATTTGAAGCTGTGCAAAAGGATTCAAGTTGATTTCTAGCAGACTTTGAGCTTTTTGGACAACCTTTTTCCATAAATAGAAGGTTTTCTATACATGTGCATAATTCAGAAGTTATTTGTTTTGACACAAACTCTTGAGATCAATTCTCCAAGGTACTAGAGGCATATTATTGCATAGATTCGAAGCTTAGGAAGTCTATTAGAGAGTCCAAGTGAAAATAGGATGGTTCAGAGTAGGTTTTTGTTAGGACACTCTCATCTTGCAATCTTCCATCACTCCTCAGAGTGGTATCAGAGCATTATCATAGTTCATACATTATGGGTGATGGATTCCCCTCTTCAACTACATCTCTGGAGATGAGATGATGTCTATAGTCAGATCTAAAGGACAACTAATTTAAGAAGACTAGGAAAGGTTGAACACATGGTATGCAAAGGATGCTTTGGAAAGGTCATACATTCTAAAATCTATCTCTGATTTATTACTTTCTCATATTAGGATTTTTAAGACATCACAAGTGATGTGGAATGGTCTGGAAGCATTCTTCTGTTCAAGCACCAAGGCTAGGAAGAACCAACTATGGATGGGGTTCATATCACTCAAGAAGCAACCCAAGAAAAGTATCACTCACTTTGTCACCAAGATGAAGAGCATTGCACATCAATTAGGAAGCATTGGAGAGATTATGATGAGGAATAATTTTTGACGCAATTCACCAATGGAATCAATGTTGATGAAAAGTGGAAAACATTCACCACTACCATGGATATACATGGATATGCAGGTGCTAGACTTCAACACACTCATGAGAAAACTCTTCACTTATGAGGCAAAACGTATGAAAAATGGTGAGACTCATAAATTTAATCAATCCTCTACCCTTTACATAGATAAAAGTAAAGGTAAAGATGCCAAAGGAAAAGGAAAAATGTTTGATGATGAAGGAAGTACCTCCCAAGATAACATTGCTTGTAGAGGTAAAAGCTCAAGAGGAAGAGGCAGTGGTGGTAGACAAGGCATGGGGAGATCTCAAAGCTCCTCACCTTCTACCATATGTAGATTAAACAACCACATCATAGAGCATTTTTTTTAAGAACCCAAGGAACTAAAGAGGAATAGGATATAATAGACATAGACATGGAGCTCCTAGAGGTAGATACGACCGCTTGTATAAAGATAACAACAAAAAGAACTACAAAAAGAATTATCAAGGAGGAGTTAAAGGAAGAAGAGACCACCAACTACATTGATCATTAATATCAACAACATTCACCACTGCTTATGAACTTTGCCGCATCACTCCCAGGGGGGATTTGTTGATATATTTAGGTAGTGATGTGTGTGAACACTCTAGGACGATCATGGCACTTTTTTCCCACTTTAGGAGGTTTTTTTTCCTTGCCTTGTATATACGCCTATTGCCCTAAGGGGCTACTTCTCTTTGTACATTCTAGTGGTAATACATTCAATATTGTGTGTTGTGCTCCAAGCTTCTTCTTCTTCCTTGTGTTGTTTGTGTGCTTCCGTAGACCTCTAACTCCAACATGGTCACAATGTCAGAATTGCAAGAAATCTGGTGAGCATATTCACAGTCTTAGAATCACAATTTGAGCTGGTTTTGGCCTTTGAACACACTATTGTAGTACTTGTGTAGGAAATTTCATCTTTTTGTGCCAAAGATATATACAAGTTTTGGTTCACCAATATAAACACGTCTTGAAGTTTGCTACAAGTTTAGCAGAACTCGATAGGGTAGTTCTATTGAACTTTTTGAGATACAGTCTTTTTTCTACCGGGGTATTTTATTGAGTGGCCATGGCTGAAAGGAGTGATGTATTCCATATGTTGGCTGTTGAGGATAAAATTGACGGTACCAATTACCCATTGTGGGCTTATATGATGCATCATGTATTGGTTGCAAAAGGAATGTGGAATATTGTGTAAGGTGTTAAGAAACATCCTATTACACCTGCAAACATAGTTGTTGAAGGTGATGCAGATGGTGTTGAAGATGATGATATTCTTCATGTTCCTATTCGTGTTGCAGTTCTTGTTGCACCTACCATATAAAAAATTTGTTGGGATGGCATAGATGCTCAAGCGCATGCATTGATAGCCTTGTCTGTCAAACGTGCCATTATTCCTCACATTCACTCTTGTAGAACAACTAAGGATGCTTGGGATACACTTATCACTTTATAATTGGAAAGGAATGAGGCTGGTCTTGCTTACCTCCGAGAACATTTGGAGAGTGAACACATGAATGAAGGAGATTCCATGGAATTTTTTTTGAAAAAGATCAAAGATTTGAAGTTTTGGGCTTACGTCCTTTTGTGGATTGATTCCACATAGCTTGGCACTTCCTTATACATGAGTGCCAGATCCTTGTTTACTACATCACTCCCAGGGGGGATTTGTTGATATATTTTGGTAGTGATGTGTGTAAACACACTAGGGCCCTCGAGGCACTTTTTTCCCTATTTAGGAGGGTTTTCCCCCCAGCTTGTATGTAGGCATGTAACCCTAATGTGTCACTCATCTTTGTACATTCTAGTCGTAATACATTCTATATTGTGTGTTGTGCTCCAAGCTTCTTTTTCTTCCTTGTGTTGTTCGCATGCTTTCATAGACCTTGACGTCCAACATTGACAAAGTAAAGAGAAACACCTAATGACCTTTTGGGCATAAGACCACACACACCTATATGAACGAGATCTAAAGGCTGAATTGAAGAGTCAATATGTGTCTTATGCACATTCCTAGCTTTCTTTCCATATTGATAATTCTCACAAAATGAAAAATCAGAGAAAGATAACACATGTAAGTAGCCAAATGAAAAAGATTTTCCATTCCACTATGAGATATGTATCCCAAATGACCATGCAAAATACAAGCCATGGGTTGTTTGGTATCAGCTAAGTGTTCTTTCTATGATACAAATAAAGGATAAAGTGATCCAACTTTGCTTCCTTTTGCAATAGCCATATTGTGCTTTGATACACGAAAGGACTGAGCATAGAAAACCACCTTGTAACCAAGGTCATCAAGTTGACCAAATAACATCAAACTATGTGATAATTGAGGCACATGGCATACATTATGCATAGTAAATTTTGAACCATAAATGAAATGCACAACCACATCTCCAATGCCCATGATGTCACATTGGTAAGAGTCACCAAGTCTCATGGTACCAAAAGATTTTGCTACATGATTAGAGAACCATTCTTTATATGGTGTGACATGGAAAGAAGCACCAGAATCTAGAAGCACTAGAATCTAGCAGCCACGTGTGGGAAAGAAAATTAGCCAATGAAAGCCTCAGTGGGTATAGTACTTCCAAGTGTGTTGACATGAGCATCATCACAAATAGCATTGATTTCTTCAATCTTCATGATTAAAACAGATGGTGTAGGTAGTTGTTTAACATGCCCAACATTCTATCCTTTACTTTTAGAATTCTTAATGCATAGTGGTCTTTCTTCATCTATCGTTTCTTATGAAAATAATATCATTTGATATCCCTCTTCCTTGATTTTTTTCTATTCTTATTCGGTTGAACATTCTATTCCTTGTTCTTTCTCCTTCCATGTTGATGCTTTCCTTAGTAATAATAGGGAACATTATATGCATCTCCACTCTGAGTGCCAACCATATATTTTCTACAAATCTCCTCAGTCAAGAGTGCTCCACATATTTCATCATAGACCATTTTACCACTAGGAACACTATTGCTAATGACACTGCAAAACATATGCCGTGATGATGGCAAGGTGCATAACAACAAGACTGCTTTCATTTCGTTATCCATCTCCATTTCTGATCTTCTAACTAAGAGAATATAACATCAAGCTCATTTAGATGAGCAACAACACTATGTATGTCCTTCATGCAAAGGTCATACAACTTTCTCATCAGAAACACTTTATGTAATGTCGATTCTTTTTCATATGTATTGCATAACTTCTTCCAAAGGTCTTGTAAACTTTTAGAGTACAATACTATAAAGTAAACATTATATGCCAAGTGCATTGGAATGGTAGACCTAGTCATTTCATCCAACTCATCCCAATCATCTTCATCCATGCCAACAAGCTTCTACGAGATTCCATTTACTAGCTTCCATTGCGTCCTCTCAATCAACACATATTTCATATGATTCTTCCATACAACAAAGTTTGTGCCATCAAATTTTTAGTTCCCTAAATGTTCTTTGCCTTGTAAGTTATAGCTCCTCCTAGGAACACTGGCACTCGACCATGATCCACTGGACGAGCATGAGATATGTGATGCCATGTTGATAGAGAACTGACTTGAATGAAAATGGAGCTAGAAGAGTCCAAACACCACTAAGGCGCAAAAAGAATGACCAAGTATCAGATTCTAGGAAAAATTCAATAGTCTCTCCCCTAAAAAAACGATTGATTAACAGTAATGACCAACCAAAAGGATTATGTGAGAATAAATGTGCTCACACCAATAAGTGTATCAAGGTGTAAATCTAGCTTGTGTACATGTCATAGCTCGAAGAGCGACTTGCCTTTGAAAATCACTACCACTTCTAATGATTTTCATGTTGGAGATGTGCTAGTTTAATCTTCATGTGAACATCTCTTATCAAGAGGGTAATCCTAAAAATGGCCGTATCTCTTTTCCATTGGCCAAAGAACCTCATCAAGTTGAATAAAAGGACCACATAATATAAGGCACATTCATTTTTCTATATGCATGCGAGGAGGACATAGGGAGAACTAGTTTCTCTCTCTACTTTATCTCTTTTTTCACACCTCACCTCTCTCCAGCCTTTGCTTCTTGAAGTTTGCATGATCAACTGTTGTAGGCGCTATCCTCTACTATATTAGCCATAGCTTTGCAAGCTCATAGTGCAGACCAGTTCCATATTACTTTGCAACAACTGATATCAAAGCTATGAAAGCGTTTTACCACCGTTTTCTTCTTGTGTCGATTTAGGCGAAGGACCATGTGATGAAGGCAGAAAATAGTTGAAACTTGGGGAGCTCCCATAGAAGTTCATTCATGGCGATGAACAGAATTGAGGGCAAGTAAGTTATTGATTGTCCATCTGTCGATGCTGGTAGGCTGTAGCGACATCACTAGATGATGGGTAGAGGCCATATCCAAGTATGCTGTGTGCATACATTCCGCCAAAGAAATATGTGATCTGCTAGGATTGCCTTCAGAGCAACAAGGAGATGGGAAGAAATTAATCTTGGTTGCGCCACCTTAACTAAAGCATGTCCAGGTACCTCTACAAGCAAATTTTTTTTGATGACTTCATGATTGGATTAAGGAAGCATGCAACACCATGGCTGTAGCTAGAAAGATCTTTCTCAACGGTTTCTTCTGTACAGCAGCTATGGTCTTCATTCAATTGGACGTCAAAACATCTTAACAACATGCACTTGGATCAAGTTAGGACTCTTAGAAAGGAAGCTTTGTGCTCATGGCCATGCTTCAAATTAGATCATTACAGTGAATGTGAATAGGGTGAATGAAGAGTTGTTTGGAATAATAGAAATTGCATATCTATTTGATTACTTTGCCCACATATCTTCTTCATGAAATTGACTGCTCGAGGATGCAGGTGAGCATAGCGCTTGCGATGCATACTTTTTTTTGTCATGTATTTTACTCTTGACATTGTAAATCATGTCACTAAACTTTTCGTGATCAGATTGAATGTATAAGAGTGTCTCCGTAGCAGCTATCCAAAGTAGAAGTATTTGTGTAATCTCAACTTTCATCTCATGACTTGAGAATTATAGATGGCCATACTTCACTTCAAAATGGTTGGGGAACCATGCATAAGTTTTAAGCATTGAAATATTTCCTTAAAGCATCAATGTGGAGGAGCTAGAGACTGACCTTGGAGAGACTCCAAGAGTTAAGACCTCTCCTTCAAATGATGAGCAAAAATAAGGGAGTTGATAAGTTCAAAGGGTGGATTTCATACTTGGCAAACAAAACTTTGGGGGTATTTAATGAAGAAAAGCTTGTGGAACATAAGCCCTTGTTTATCAATGAAACTATTACAACTAGGGCGCAAATAGCTCAATATGCAGGCAAGTATGAGAAAGCTTTAGGAATTATTATCACTTCATTAGATGATGAATACGTCCATCACATAGACAAAGGCCAATCATCATATGAAGACTGGTGCACATTTGAATGTTTATTCGACTCTAAATATAAACACTCAAAAATGTCATAAAAAATCCAGTTATATACCCTAATGCATGAAAATGGAGAAAGCATTACATCTTTAGCTAATAGGGTTAAAAGCATTTGTACACAATTACCACACTGTGATGTAAAGATAGATGATGAAGATAAAGTGGCTATCTTCATTAAAGCACTTCTAGAGCAATACTCCAACATCAAGAACATCCTCAAGGAAAATTTGACAGTCCCTACTTTGGAGGATGCCATGAATTGACTTCAAGAAGAAGAGAAGAACACAAGCATATCAACGAATGGTACCTATGCAACATACTCAAAGTAGAGAAACAAAATCTTTGAACTATTGAAATATTGCAAAAACAAGAATCATCTTTCATCAAGGTCATTCTTCAAAAGCAAAAATGAAGATTAAGGAGGATGCAATAGCAACAACACCATGGATATAAAAGGTAATCTTCTCCTCCACATATACCCCAAATGGAGCAAGCTTTCCAAGGCCTCAGGTACTTACATGATATGCAAAACTTTTTGAGAACAATGATAAGGAGTGATCGAGAGCTGATGAAAATAGTGCCAACCAATGTCTTTCTCGATTGCCCTAACTTGTTTATCTCACTATATGTCGACTATCTATTGCCTTAATTGTCTATGAGCCACCTATTCTCTTGTCATAGCCGTATTTGTCTCCTCATAGAGAGCTCAATTGCCTATCGATGAACACTCTTTACATGTGCATTCTCTATCATGAGGTGCTCTTCTGAATTATCATGAGGTGATTGTGGTTTTTCTCCTTTATCCACTTTCTAATTGACTATGCCTCCCACTATGCTCTATCAACCACGGGTAATCTTCCTCATCATCCACTGATGACTGCCTTTTAGATAAATGTGGATTCCAAGGCCACTTGTACTTCACCACCTATCAAGGACATCCATGGCCATCAACCTCTTTTCAAACAGTTGCTTCTTCTTGAATGGTTGTAGCCTTGAGGTCCCTAACCATGAATATGAGTGGTTGGATCTAACATGTGCGACTCGTACCTCTTCTCTAGCACGTTCACTATATCTACCTATCATCTATCCACACACACACATACACACACACACACACACATATATACATATATATAGTTATATATATATATATATATATATATATATATATATATATATATATATATATATATATATATATATATATATATATATATATATGTGTGTGTGTGTGTGTGTATGTATGTATATGTGTATATATATAATCATTGGAGTTTGCTTTTTCCTTACTACTTGGAAATTTTCCCTTGGGCGAGTAAACTTACCAGCTGTCACTTTCCATCTCTCGTGGGATTTCTACATAGTCTCGGTTTGATGAATTTTTTAATTATTGTTACTCTATGTCTTTGATGATTGACTGGTATCGGGGCTAATTGACATCAAGTAAAGTTGGAGTTGATTCCATGGTCAATTAACTAGAAAAGATCGATGGTTGATAGACTAAATCTTGCACTACCCTTCATTTTGCTAATGCCCAAGAGAAGAGAGAGAAAAGGTGGCAAAGGGAAAGAGAGGGAGAAATGGGGAAAGAGGAGAGGAAGAGAAGAGGATAAGGGAAGGAGAGAGGGAGAGAACAAGGAAAAGGGAGAGGTGGAGGGAAGATGCAATAGGAAGAGGAGAGGGAGAGAAAAACGAACGGAAGTAGTGCAGTGAATGGAGGGGAGAGAGAGAGAGAGAGAGAGAGAGAGAGAGAGAGAGAGAGAGAGAGAGAGAGAGAGAGAGAGAGAGAGAGAGAGAGAGAGAGAGAGAGAGAGAGAGAGAGAGAGAGAGAGACGGGCCGAACTAGAGGGACATGTGGGAGAGATTAAATAGAAGAAGATTGAGGGGCGGTTAATAGGGAGTGATAAGAAAGGACTAAGGAACGAAGTGAAAGAAATATGGGAAGAAAACGACGAGGACAAAAAATAAATTAGGAAACAAAGAGTGAGTAAAAGTGGAGAGAGAGAGAGAGAGAGAGAGAGAGAGAGAGAGAGAGAGAGAGAGAGAGAGAGAGAGAGAGAGAGAGAGAGAGGAATGAAAATAAGGATGGAGAGAGTGCTATAAAGAAAAAGAGAAAGAGAAGGAGACAAAAGGGAGGAAGATAGAGACATAAAGAATTGAAAAGAGAGAGGGAAGAGTGGAGGAAATAAGGAGGAAATTAGAGGGAAAGAAAAGACAAAGAAACAATAAGTAAACGGAGAGGGAGTTTCCTAATGAGGAAAAAGGGGATCTATGTGGAGAGGAAAAAGAGGGGACAAGGAAGAGAAAAGGAGAGGGAGATGAGGAAAGAAAAAAGATTGGGGGTGATTTGGGCATGAGGTGAGAAGGAACTTGGAGTGGAGTATGGAAGAGATAAGAATAAAGAAAAGGGGAAAGAGATAAGAAGAGAAGAAGAAGCGACAGGAAGGAGAAGTAGAGAGATGAAGTAATAGAGGAAAAAGAAGAGGATGAGATGAAAAGAAAGAAGAGTGAGGAAGAGTGAGGGGTGATGAGAGAATGCTGGAAAAAGGAATAATGGTATGGTCCTAATTAGGGGATGACAAAGGGCCTATGACTAATGCGAAAGTGGAAGTAGAAAAATAGAAAGTATAATTCCTCACCTTAGACCTTGAAACCAAGCTTCCATGCAAACTCTCACACTTGCAAACAAGCCGAACTCCTATTCGTATGTCTCTTCCTTAATCACTAGTTTCCAATAATTCAAGGGAAACTCCAATCATTTAACATGAAAATGAAACTTAAATTCAAACTCCCTTCATGTCAAGTGATCCGATGTCTTTTCCAATCTCAATGTGTTTTTATTTTGACAAGTGACACCCATGTTTAGAAGAACATTTGAAATGAAAAAGAGAAAGAAAAATAAGAGAATTGAAGTAAAAAGTCTAATCTACTAATAGTGAAAAGTAAAAAATCTACTCAAATGATAAATCTCAATTCTTAGCACCTAATCTTACCACTAAAGATAAGAGTGATTGTATGAACATCACTCTCCTTGACAATGGTTCCAAACGGTATTGATTTGCAATACATGGCATGCTCATACACCTTTACTTTGTCAAATCCACAAGGAGTAGACCTCTACATAGTTGCATTTAGCATTAGTAAGTAGTCAAGATGGATAGATGTCTTGTCAAGCTCGCTCTAAACAACCATCAACTTCCCTAATTTTCCAAATATGAGACCCAACTTATGTGAAAATTGATCAAGATGAAAAAGGTGAACCCTTGATAAGTAAAAAAGTTCCACTCTCGATAAATAAAAAATATCCATCCCTAATAAATCAAAAAGATCGACCCCGAATAAATGGTTTTGATCAACCCCCAATCGAATGAAAAGATCAACACCTAGATAATTGGTAATGAGTAACTCCTGATCAAAGCAAATGATTAGGTGCCAATGATTTGGTTCATCATCGTCTTTAACTTCAAATTGAGGTGCACATAGGCAACCAAAAGGAGAGCAAAAAGATAATTTTATTTCCCTTGTTATTTTTCCAAATTGGCCATATGATAGTGTTACACTTATGTGTTCCTCAAGTAGCTTTGATATAAACCTTTTCCCTATACATGGACACTTTTTCTTCTAGTGCTAGCTAGAGGTTTTTTCCGCATGTTACCACATACATGATACACTCATATGTGGTAGTACTTTGTACTTAGGGATTTTTATTCAACCCTTACTTCAATTCTGATAATCATAAATAGAAAGAGCTATTCCAGCCATCCATCTTCTCCGTGTGCCTAATGTTAAAAGTCAAGCTTCAAGCTAAAAAATTCGTGGGAAATCTTTTATGGACATGTGGAGCAATCAAAGGAAGCCAAAAGCCACGAGATTCCATCAAGAAAAGTCACTCAACCACTCCCCAAGTCATCTCAACTAATTCCTCCAAGTTAGGAGGCTGATTTGGAAAGGTAGTTCCTAGATTTTAGGGACACACCTCTCACTATAAAAGGAGCATGTATCCCGACTTCTTTTAGGGCCATCTTCTTGGAGTTTTAGCTCATGTAAAGTGAGCACTAAGTGCTGGAGTTGTGATAAGCAAGCCCCTTGCTTAAGCTAGCCCCTTGCTTGCTTGTTTGTTTTCTTTTAGTAGGCATATCTATGTGTGTGCGCAGGCAGTGTTGCAACTCTCTACCCCTGAGTTGTTAGCATTGGTTCTCCCTCATATTGTATCCATTTGATGTAATTCTTGTCTCATTGGATAGCTATTAGAGTCTATTTTATGCTCACAAATTCTCTGGATCATTCTCTGAGTAATCTGGAAGCAACATTCATTTTAGTGAAGTTGTGTGATTGATATCTCTCTTAGTGTGTAGGCTCTGTTTGAAATATTTTGCTCTCTGTTGTAAGGGCTGGTTCTCCTTCTCTATGTATCCATTTGCTATGATTTTGGTGTCATTGGGTAGCTATTAGAGTCCTCTAAAGTTGACCAAAGTTTGATATTCATTCTCTGTATAATCTCTGAGAAAAGCTTGCTGGAGTGAAGTGAGGTATCTGCTTGATTGGCAGTTGTGAGCATTCAACTAGCTCATGTTGTAGACATTGTTTCTCCTTGTGTAGGCATCCATTTGAAGTGAAATTTGGTTTGTTGGAAAGCTCTTGGTTTCTACTACAGGTCTACAAAAGCTCACTGGAGTTCTCTGCATATGCTCTGAGTAAGAGCATTTTTGGTGTGCAGAGGTCAAAGAAGGATACCTGTGGAGGTCATTCACGCTTCGTCGTTGCTTAGGGGTTGAGATACTTCCCCCATCAGTGGTATCAGAGCATTTGGGCATCTTGGAGGTATCACATACAAGCAAGAAGACCTCTTGGAGTTGGTGGTTCAAGAGTTGCATCAACAAAAGCTTCTTGGAGGTAGCTCACATCAAGGGGGAGCTATTCTACTCAAATTTGCAAGAGCACAAGGTGTCCATCTAAGGAAAGCTTTGGATTGAGGTAACCTCAGAGCCTCATTTTCATTTTACACACATTGGAGCATTAGCCAAGGGCTAGGTCAAGTATCAAAGACTAGATATGGGAGACTTCAACACTCAAATTGAAAAGCTAGACAAAGGTAACTATCAACCATGGAGATTTAGGGTCTCCAACTATCTTATGGGCAAGGGCCTTTGGGGGTTGATTAGTGGAAGTGAACCAAGACCTAGGTTGGATGAGAATCCAACCAATGACCAGAGAAGGGCCTTTAGGGAATGGAATGAAAGAGACAAGAGGGTTATCTTTATTCTTTCCCAACACATTAGCAATAGCATGATCGGCCATATCCAAGACCTGGATTCAAGCATGAAGGTATGGGAGACACTTGAAAGGCTTTATTCAACAAGCACCAAAGCAAGGAAGATCCAACTCAAGAATGAGCTCAACAACCTTAGGAAGAGCTCAGGGAGTAGCATAAATGACTACATACTTAAGGTCAAGGAGTTATCAGATGCATTGGGATCCATTGGAAGCCACGTAGACGATGACGATCTTGTGGCTTATACTCTCAATGGTTTGAGAGATGATGAGAAGTGGAAGCCCTTTACCACTTCAGTTTATGTAAGGGATAATCTTCCCGATTTTGAGCAATTGGTTGCTCTCATGGTCACCGAAGAAATGAACATAGGTGGAAGTTCAACTAAAAGCAAAGATGCACAAGTTTTCTATGCAGGTAATCAAAGGGGCAAAGGAAGACAAGGACAAGGAAGGGGCAAAGGAAGGTTTGGAGGAAGGCAAGGCCACTCAAGAAATCAAGGACATGACCAAGGCACCTCATCACAAAGAGGGAGAGGAAGATCAAGAGGAAGAGGAGGACGACATCAACAAAACAGGAATCAAGATGGCGAAGGATGTTACATATGTGGCAAGTTTGGCCACTATGCTAGAGATTGCTACCAAGGAGGAAACCAAAGGAACTATAATCAAGGTTCTTCATACAAAGGCCAAGGTAATTATGCTTCTACAAGTTCAGAAAATGACAATCTCTTGATGATGCACATGAATGGGAATTCAAGCAAAGTAGATAACACTTGGTATATTGATAGTGGATGTAGCAACCATATGAGTTGCAATGCTTCTTGGTTTACTAATCTACATGTTCCCAAAGGTAAAGGACATGTAGAAACAGGTGATGATACAGCCCATGAGATCTCCCATGTTGGAGATGTAGCTTTGGATGACAAGGAGGAAGGAAGATGTCTCAAGGATGTCTTGCATGTACCTACTATCACAAAGAACTTGGTGTCCGTTGGGCAAATGGTTGAAAGAGGCTATCAAGTAAAGTTCAACAAAGGTGGATGCTTTGTGGAGAACCCTAAGCAAGGTTACAAGGTCATAGCAAGAGGAAAGAAGCAAGGGAGACTCTTCACTTTGGAGGTAAATTCTCATTCCACTCAACATGTCTACTTCACATATGGAAACAAGAGGATTTCGGAGTTGGACTTGTGGCACAAGAGGATAGGTCACATCAACATACAAAGAATGAAGGAAATGCAATTCAAGAGGCTGGTTGAAGGTCTTCCCAACTTCCAAGGACAAGGTATGAAGCATTTATGTGAATCTTGTCAACTAGGGAAGCAAGCGAGACTTCCATTCAAGAAGAGTGGCTACATAAGCCAACATCCATTGGAGTTGATACATACAGATGTGTGGGGGCCAACCAAAGAGCAATCCATTGGAGGTAACAAGTACTTTGTCACTTTTATAGATGATTGCACAAGGATGGTTTGGGTTTATTTCATCAAAAACAAATCAGATGTGTTTACATGTTTCAAAGCATTCAAGGCAATGGTAGAGAAGGAAACAGGTACATATATCAAGAAGCTAAGGTCCGATGGAGGGGGAGAATATTTCTCCAATGAGTTTTCTGATTTTTTAATGGATCAAGGCATCAAGAGGCAAGTAACATGCAGGTACACCCCCCAACAAAATGGAGTAGCAGAGAGAAAAAATAGATACATTGCCGAGATCGCTAGAGCAATGCTTAATGAGATGAATGTACCTAACATGTTTTGGAGTGATGCAACAAATACCGCCGTGTATCTTATGAATAGGGCTCCTACCTCAGGGATCCATGGCTTGACACCATATCAAGCCTATTATGGTAAGAAACCTGATCTTTCCCACTTGAAGATATTTGGATGTACTTGTTATGTACATGTGCCAAGTGAATTGAGGCACAAGCTACAACCAAAGGCAGAAAAGTGTGTGTTTCTAGGATATTCAAATGATCATAAAGGTTACAGGTGCTTCAACCCAAACACAAAGGACTTGAGGATATCAAGGGATGTAGCATTTGATGAGCTACTCCCTTGGTATAAGAAGTATGATTGTATGCAGGACTATGAAGAAGAAAAGCATGGACATGATGAAGAACAAATCGACCTAGAGCTAAGCGGCCCAAGGTGTTCCATCAATGAAGATAGTTCAAGCATGAACTCACCATGGAGGGGGAGATCTTCATCAAGCTATGAAGCACAATCAATCAACAAAGGCAAAGCAACATTGGTGGAGTTGGATGAAGAAGGTAATGAAGTTGAAGATGATGAAGGACACATGATGGAGAAAGAAGCCATGTCAAAGAAAGAGATCAAGTTCCCAAGGCAAAGGAGGTTAATTCCTCCAAAAGGTGAAGAAAGGAAGTCTTCTAGAGTTAAGTATCCAACTCAAAGGTTTACTTATGATTCATACATGGCAACTCATTATGCATATATGAACAAAGTAGTAGAAGATCATGAGCCCGATTGCTATGAAGATGCAAGCAGGTACACCGAATGGAAAGAGGCAATGCAAGAAGAGATCGACGCACTTGAGGAGAATCAAACATGGACTCTAGTGCCCAAGAAGGATAACATGAAGGTAATAGGTAATAAGTGGGTGTATAAAGTAAAGAGGAATTCAGATGGATCTATTTCTAGGTTCAAAGCAAGATTGGTGGCCAAGGGTTTTGCACAAACATATGGAGTGGACTTTGAAGAGACATTCAGCCCCGTGGCAAAGATGAGCACCATTAGGACACTCATTGCAATGGCTGCTAGCAAAGGATGGAAGCTTTTCCAATTGGATATCAAGAATGCCTTTCTCAATGGAGACTTGGAAGAAGAGGTATACATGGAGCAACCACTAGGTTTTGTTCATAAAGAGTTTCCACATCATGTTTGTAGGTTGAAGAAGGCACTTTATGGCCTAAAGCAAGCTCCAAGGGCTTGGAACCAAAGATTGGTGGACTATTTGATCAAATGTGGTTACAATCAATGCAAGGCGGATCCATCTCTCTTCATCAAACAAAGAGGAGAACTTGTAGTCTACATGTGCGTGTATGTAGATGATCTTATCATTACAGGTAATGATACAAAGGGCATTGAGGAGATCAAGGCAAAGCTTGGAAACGAGTTTAGGATCTCTGATCTTGGAGATCTTAGGTATTTTCTTGGCATTGAAGTTGTATACAAAGAAGAAGGTATTATGCTCATACAAAGGAAGTATATTCTAGACCTACTTGAGAGGTTTGGGATGCTACATTGCAAGCCTATTTCAAATCCCATGGAAGTTAATGTAAAGCTAAGCTCCATTGATGGAGAGCCATTAGAGGATGTAAACTTGTATCGATCTATTGTAGGATCTTTCAATTATGCCACAATAACTAGGCCCGACATAGCATATGGAGTTGGAGTGTTATCACAATTTATGCATAGTCCAAGGACTACACACTTGCAAGCTGCAAGAAGAATGTTACGATATCTCAAGGCCACTATAAATGAAGGATTGTTCTATTCATTTGATGATGATATGCAGGTCAAAGCTTATTCTGATGCCGATTGGGCCGGTTCGAAGGAGGATAGAAGAAGTACAAGTGGTTACCTAGTCATGCTAGGTAGCAAGATCATCTCATGGATTTCAAAGAAGCAACCCACGGTGGCATTATCTTCCACCGAGGCTGAGTATAGAGCTTTGGCTCAAGTCACATGTGAGCTAATGTGGATTAAGAAGTTATTTATGGAGCTTAATTTGCAGGTTGACACATATCCAATTTTTTGTGACAACATGAGTAGCATTCATCTAGCATCGAACCCTGTTTATCATGCTAGAACCAAGCATATTGAAGTGCACTATCACTTCATAAGGGAAAAGGTGATATCCAAGGAAGTTTCAGTACATCATATTGGTACCAAGGACCAAGTTGTGTACATGTTTACAAAGGCTTTGGATGGGATGAAGATTTCAAAATTCAAGCAATGCATCAACATGAAGGAGCTTGGATGAGGATGAAGAATTGAAGCTTGAGGGGGAGTGTTAAAAGTCAAGCTTCAAGCTAAAAAATTCGTGGGAAATCTTTTATGGACATGTGGAGCAATCAAAGGAAGCCAAAAGCCACGAGATTCCATCAAGAAAAGTCACTCAACCACTCCCCAAGTCATCTCAACTAATTCCTCCAAGTTAGGAGGCTGATTTGGAAAGGTAGTTCCTAGATTTTAGGGACACACCTCTCACTATAAAAGGAGCATGTATCCCGACTTCTTTTAGGGCCATCTTCTTGGAGTTTTAGCTCATGTAAAGTGAGCACTAAGTGCTGGAGTTGTGATAAGCAAGCCCCTTGCTTAAGCTAGCCCCTTGCTTGCTTGTTTGTTTTCTTTTAGTAGGCATATCTATGTGTGTGCGCAGGCAGTGTTGCAACTCTCTACCCCTGAGTTGTTAGCATTGGTTCTCCCTCATATTGTATCCATTTGATGTAATTCTTGTCTCATTGGATAGCTATTAGAGTCTATTTTATGCTCACAAATTCTCTGGATCATTCTCTGAGTAATCTGGAAGCAACATTCATTTTAGTGAAGTTGTGTGATTGATATCTCTCTTAGTGTGTAGGCTCTGTTTGAAATATTTTGCTCTCTGTTGTAAGGGCTGGTTCTCCTTCTCTATGTATCCATTTGCTATGATTTTGGTGTCATTGGGTAGCTATTAGAGTCCTCTAAAGTTGACCAAAGTTTGATATTCATTCTCTGTATAATCTCTGAGAAAAGCTTGCTGGAGTGAAGTGAGGTATCTGCTTGATTGGCAGTTGTGAGCATTCAACTAGCTCATGTTGTAGACATTGTTTCTCCTTGTGTAGGCATCCATTTGAAGTGAAATTTGGTTTGTTGGAAAGCTCTTGGTGTCTACTACAGGTCTACAAAAGCTCACTGGAGTTCTCTGCATATGCTCTGAGTAAGAGCATTTTTGGTGTGCAGAGGTCAAAGAAGGATACCTGTGGAGGTCATTCACGCTTCGTCGTTGCTTAGGGGTTGAGATACTTCCCCCATCACCTAACTGCATTTTTTTCTCCTTGTGTGTGCTTCTTGTGTGTCTCTTGCACTTCTACACACACCCAACAATGGTATGAGAGTAGATTTTAGCTCCTTCTCAAGTTTTGGTTTTTCATGTCATAGCATGCACACACTTTTAAGAGTGAAAATCCACTTTGGAGCATAGAACATTGATTTTGAGAAGTTAGAAAGAATTTCCATCAACTGGACTATGGTTTTACCTCTGTTTCAAAGCCATTGACGTAGTCAAAATTTCCATCAGAGTGATAGATTATGAGCTGAAATTTCAGTATTAGTTTCAGCTTTCATTGAATTAAAGATCTTGTTACATTCTTGTGCTTTAATGAATGTTGATATATGTTGGTAGTGATGAACACAGTAGGAATGTTGGGGCACCTTTTTCCCTCCTTAGGACGTTTTTTCCCTGAGCTTGCATATATGCCTATTACCCTAATGGATTACTCATCTTTGTACATTCTCTTGGTAATACATTCAATATTCTGTGATGTGCTCCAAGATTCTTCTTCTTCCTTGTGCTATTCATGTGCTTCAACAGACCTCAAACTTGTTGATATATTTAGGTAGTGATGTGTGTGAACACACTAGGACCGCCGGGGCATTTTTTTCCCTCTTTAGGAGGTTTTTTTCCCCCGGCTTGTATATACGCCTATTGCCCTAATGGGCTACTTATCTTTGTACATTCTCTAGTAATACATTCAATATTGTGTGTTTGTGCTCCAAGCTTCTTCTTCTTCCTTGTGTTGTTCGCGTGCTTCTGCAGACGTCTAACTCCAAAAATTGGTATCAGAGCAGGTCGTCGCTTCATCTAGGGCATCGTCGACACTCCTCCGTTTGCAGTCTCAGAATCGCACGAATTTTGGTGAGCATACTCAGCGTGTTTCGGCCTCCAAATGCACTATTGCAGCGCTTGTGCATGCTATTTTGTCTTTTTGTGCCAAAGCTATATACCGGTTTCTGTTCGCCAGTTTAAGCGTCTCGAAGTGTACTACAGGTCTAGCAGAACTTGTCTGGGCAGTTCTGTTCAACTTTTTGAGATACAGTCAATTTTCTGCATCAAGGTATTTTAGTCACCGACCATGGCTGAAAGCAGTGATGTATTCTGTATGTTGGCCGTTGAGGATAAGTTGGATGGTACCAACTACCCATTATGGGCTTATATGATACGACATGTTTTGGTTGCAAAAGGATTGTGGAACATTGTGCAGGGTGTTGAAAGATGTCCTGTTACACCTGTAACGACAGGTACTGCAAATACAGGTGCTAGAGTTGATGAAGATGGTGTCGAAGATGATATTCCGTAGATTCCTGTTCGTGCTGCTGTTTCTGTTGCACCTACTGCAAAGCAAATTCGTTGGGATGGCAGAGATGCCCAGGCACATGCATTGATAGCTTTGTCTGTCAAACGTGGCATTATTCCTCATATTCGCTCTTGCAGAACAGCTAGGGATGCTTGGGATACACTTACCACATTGTACCAAGCTAGGAATGAGGCTCGTGTTGCTTACCTCCGAAAACAGTTGGAGAGTGAGCACATGAATGAAGGTGATTCTATGGATAGTTTCCTAACGAAGATCAAAGATTTGAAGGAACAATTGATTTCTGCTGATGAGGTTATACCAGATAGCTCACTTGTGTAGACCGTTCTGAATGGTCTTCCTGATTCATATCAGAGTTTTGCTTCTACTCTTCGGTTGATGATGAAAGGCAATCCGAATGCCTTATCCTTTGAGGAGTTAGTCTCTGTTCTGTTGCAGGAAGATCTTTCCAGGCAGAACAGGTCCATTATGCGTGTTGCAGATCCAGCTTTCCTGGCTAGTCAGAAGGGCAAAGGAAAATGGAGCTCTTCTACTAGTAAGCAAAAATCTGCAAATGCTGCACATTCGAAGAACCAGGATAAAGATGAGCAGAAATTAGAAAAGCAAAAATTGTTTTGCAAGTACTGTAAAGGGAATGAGCATATCATACAGAACTGTCCAAAACTAGCTGCAAAAGAGGCAAAGAAAAAGGAGGCTGGAATGGTTGTTGCAGAAGCCTCTACACCAAAAACAGAGTTTGCTAATCTTGTGTAGGAAGAAGAATGGGCGTTTACTACTGTTTGCAGTTTTGACCCATCTTCTCATGAGCAGTGCATGTCTGCAGTGGACTGAGATGTTTGGTACTTTGACAGTGGGGCGACCAAACATATTACCTCGCAGCGTAGTTTCTTCTCTTCACTCGAGCCTGCCCCTATAGGGAATACTGTCACATGTGCCAACAACTCCTCTTATCCTGTTATGGGAGTTGGTAAGATCATTATGACTACTGCTGATGGTAGTTCTTTCACCTTGTCAGATGCTTTATTTGTGCCAGGGATCAAGAAGAATCTGTTATCAGTTTTTGCATTAGCCAAGATTGGCTTGGTTGTGAAATTCGTTGATGACAGGTGTACAGTTCATGATCTATCAAATGGCGATGTGATTATTGCTTCTGACATTTTATGTCGTGGGCTATATAAGCTCATAGACTATGAAAGATCTGTGAATGATTCGGCATGTGCAGTTCATGATTCTCAGGCTATGTCAGATGCAAAGCTTTGACATGCACGCTTTGGTCATCTGAATTTTGCTAGTTTGCTACGCCTGCAGAAATCTGATATGGTGTCTTCTTTGCCCAAGCTTGAGGCACCTGGAAAACATGTATGTGAAGGTTGTATTTTGGGCAAAATGCAGCGTTCCTCCTTTCCAAAAGATGGTTCAGTTCGGGCTACACAGAAATTGCAGCTTGTACATAGTGATATCTGTGGTCCTATGCAAACACCCTCTTTTGGGAATTACCTTTACTTCGTGACTTTCATTGATGATTTTTCCAGGCATGCATGGGTATATCCACTCAAAGAAAAGTCCGAAGCGTTCATGTGCTTTAAACAGTTTTTGCTTTTGGCTAAAAATCTGTCAGCATGTAAAATGGGCACCCTCCGTTCTAATCGAGGGGGGGGCGGATATATGTCTTCTGATTTTAATGCATTTCTGGCTGAATGTGGAATAAAACACCAGTGTATATTGCCGTATACACCTCAACAAAATGGAGTTGCTGAACGAAAGAACAGGTCACTCATGGAGATGGCGAGGTGCATGGTCAAGAGTCAGGCTTTACCACATAGTCTCTGGCTTGAGGCTGTCATGTGTGCAGCATATGTACTGAATAGGTGTCCCACTAAAGCACTGCAGTCTATCACTCGATATGAGGCTTGGCATGACCGCAAGCCATCTGTTGCTCATCTGCGTGTTTTTGGTTGTTTGGCATATGCATTAGTGCCTGAACAACATCGCAGAAAATTGGATGATAAGGCAGTAAAATGTATTTTTGTTGGGTACAGTTCTGAAAGTAAAGGCTATCGTCTGTATCATCCACAGACTAAACGCATTCTAGTTAGCCGTGATGTTTTCTTTGTGGAAGATGCTATTCAACCATTGCTTCATGTACTAAGGAGACATCTGTTAGCTCCAAAGACATGTATGATACATCGATGCCTCTTTTTACAGGTGGACAATCTAGTACTAGTGCTAATGAGACAACTTCTCAGCCTTTGCAGGTTTCATATGATGATGCAGATCATTCTATTTGTGATGTAGATTTACATGATGCACTTGTTGATGAGAGAGCTGATATTGAGCAGGCAAAAACTATGCCAAAATGGCTGGTGCAGACTTTACGTGACAGCAAATTAGATGCACCTTTGTCATATAGTACTCGTTCAGGCTCTCATAGTGCCTCCTTTGCATCAGATTGCTATGCTATGGCTGCGTCTAGTCTCTGTGATGAGAATGAGCCTATTTCTTTTGATGAAGCACAGAATTCAGAAAATTGGATGGCTGCCATGCAATCTGAATATGATGCTATAATGAAGAATGGTACATGGTCTTTATGTGACTTGCCTCCTGGCAAGAAGGCTATTGGCACTAAGTGGGTATACAAGCTGAAGCGTAAACCTGATTGTACAACTAGGCTTGTTGCAAAGGGTTATGCGCAGGAAAGAGGCATTGATTTTGATGAGACCTTTGCACCTACATGCCGTATGACTACTGTTCGGAGCATTTGTGCACTTGCAGCCCATCATGGTTGGAATGTACATCAGTTGGACATTAAAACAACATTTCTGAATGGTGACTTACATGAAGAAGTGTATGTTTTTCAGCCCCATGGCTTTGTGCAGAAAGGGCATGAAAACCAGGTGTGCAGGTTAAAGAAGGAATTATATGGTTTAAAGCAAGCACCACGTGCTTGGTATGAGAAGATACATGCCTATCTGGTTGCACATGGTTTTGTGAACAGTCCAACTGAAAGCATCTTATATGTTAAGCGTGCTAATGATGTGCTTCTGATCATTGTTGTCTATGTTGATGACATGCTGCTCACTGGTCCTATTGAGAAGCATATTGCTGATTTCAAGGCTGATTTGCATGCCTCATTTGAGATGTCTGATTTGGGGCATTTGCATCACTATTTGGGCATTCAATTTATGCAAGTTGATGGTGGAATGGCTTTGTGTCAAACGAAATATATTGACACACTATTGTAGTGTTTTGGCCTTGAAGACTGTAAGCCTATTGCCACTCCTATGGAGAGAGGTTTACGATTGAGTCTTCATGATGCTCGAGATGCATTTGATGTTGTTTCTCTATCAGCAGGCTGTTGGATGCTTGATTTACTTATGCATTACTCGGCCAGATATTCAGTTTGCTGTCTCACAAATGAGCAGGTTTATGCATTGCCCAGGAGTCACGCATTGGAAGGCGGTTAAGCGCATCTTTCGCTACTTGAGTGGTACTCGGCTACTTGGGTTGTTTTATCCCAAGGGGGGATCACTACCGCCAGATTTGCATGCTTTTTATGACTCAGATTGGGCTGGTTGCTATGACACTCGGGTGTCCCCTAGTGGTTTTTGCTTCATGCTTGGTAGCTCATGTATATCTTGGTTGAGCAAGAAGCAGCCTACTGTGGCCACTTCCAGTTGTGAGGCTGAGTATAGGGAAGCTTTCACAGCGACTGTTGAGTGTGTGTGGCTCAGACGCCTTATGGGTGATTTGGGTGTTGGTCAGTCTTCTGCCACCACCATCTTCACTGACAGTCGGAGCGCATTGGCAGTTGCGAGGAACCCTGTGTTCCATGCTCGCACTAAGCACATTGAGGTGCATTATCACTATGTCAGGGAGAGGTTCTCTGCTGGGGAGATCAGCTTGGCATATGTGCCCACGCAAGAGAACATTGCAGACCTTTTCACGAAGGCTCTGCCTAGGGAGAAGTTTGAAGCTTTCCGCAAAGCTTTGGGCTTACTTCCTTTTGTGGAGTGATTTCCACATAGCTTGGCACTTCCTTATACATGAGTGCCATCTCCTTGTTCACCGCATCACTCCCAGGGGGGATTTGTTGATATATTAAGGTAGTGATGTGTGTGAACACACTAGGACCGCCGGGGCATTTTTTTCCCTCTTTAGGAGGTTTTTTTCCCCCGGCTTGTATATACGCCTATTGTCCTAATGGGATACTTATCTTTGTACATTCTCTAGTAATACATTCAGTATTGTGTGTTTGTGCTCCAAGCTTCTTCTTCTTCCTTGTGTTGTTCGCGTGCTTCTGCAAACGTCCAACTCCAACAAAACTCTCACAATTCATATCAGAGTAAGATGCCCCTTCATCCAGGGTGTCATTGACACCCGTCTGGTCAAAGTCCCAAAACCACATGAAAATTGGTAGGCATACTCAGGGTGATTAGTAGTTCAAAACAACTTTGCTATGTAGTTTCAAAATCATGATCTAAGCTCATTTCGGCCTCCAAACGCACTATCATAGTGATTGTGCAAGCATTTTTGTCTTTTATGCCAAGCATATATATATATATATATATATATATATATATATATATATGTAGTTTTTGGTTCACCAATGTAAGCACCTCAAAGTTTCCTACAGGTTTAGTAGAACTCGATAGGGTAGTTCTGTTCAACTTTTTGAGATACAATCATTTTTATGCATCACGATATTTTAGTCAGTGGCCATGGGTGAAAGTAGTGACGTATTCTGTACGTTGGTTGTTGAGGATAAGTTTGATGGTACCAATCACCCCTTATGGGCATATATGATGCATCATGTATTGGTCGCAAAAGGACTATGAAATATTGTGCATGGTGTTGAAAAGTGTCCTAGTACTACACCTGCCAATATAGTTACTGAAGATGATGCGGATGGTGTTGAAGATGATGATCTTCAAGTTCCTAGTCATGTTGTTGTTTATGTTGTGGTTCCTACTACACCTACTGCAAAGCAACTTCATTAGGATGGTAGAGATGCTCAGGCACATGCATTGATAGATTCACTCCTGCAAAACAACAAAGGATTCTTGGGATACACTCACCACTTCACACCATGCAAGGAATGAAGCTCGCGAAAAAAGTTGGAGAGTGAGCACATGAATGAAGGAGATTCCATGGATATCTTTTTGACAAAGATCAAAGATTTGAAGGAGCAATTGATTTCTACTAATGAAGTGTTGCTATGCAGTTCACTTGTGCATACTATTCTGAATGGTCTTCCATATTATATCAAGTTTTTCTTCTACTCTTTGATTGATGATGAAAGGTAATCCAAATGCCTTAACACGAGAAGTTAGTCTCTATTATGTTGCAAGAAGATCATTCTAGGCAGAACAAGTCCATTAGGTGTGTTGCAGATCAAGCTTTCTTGGCTACTCCGAAGGGCACAAGTAAATGGAGCTCACTACTAGTAAGCAAAAATTTGCTAATACTGCACAATCAAAGAAGGATAACAAAGATGAGAAAGAAAAAAAAGCAAAAATTGTTTTGCAAATACTATGAAGAAAATGATCATTTCAGAAAGAGTTGTCCAAAACTACCTACAAAAGAGGAAAATAAAAAAGAGGCTAGAATGGTTGTTGCAGAGGCCTCTACACCCAAATCAGGGTCTACAAATCTTGTGCAGAATGAAGAATGGGCATTTACTATTGTTTGTAGTTATGAACCATCTTCTCATGAACAGTGTATGTTTTCGATAGGTTTAGATATTTATTACTTAGATAGTGGGGCAACCAAACATATTACCTCATAGCATAGTTTCTTCACTTCACTTGAGTCTACCCCTATAGGGAATACTATCACATGGGCCAACAAATCCTCTTATCCTATCATGGGAGTTGGTAAGATCATTCTAAATACTACTGATGGTAGTTCCTTTACATTTTTGCATGCTTTATTTGTGCCGAGGATCAAGAAAAATTGGTTATTAGTTTTAGCATTAGCCAAGATCATCCTGGTTGTGAAATTTGTTGATGAGAGATGTGTAGTTCATGACCTATCAAATAGAAACATCATTATTGCTTCTGGCATTTTAGGTTATGGGCTATATAAGCTCATAGATTATGTAAAATTTGTAAATGATTCAACATGTGCACTTCAAGATTCATAGGCTATGTCAGATGCAAAGCTTTGGCATGCATGCTTTGGTCATCTAAATTTTGTCTAGTTTGCTAGACCTAAAAAAATATGAAATCGTGTCCTCTTTGTCCAAACTTGAGGAACCTGATATATATGTCTGTGAAGGTTGTATTTTCGAAAAAATTCAACATTCCTCCTTCCCAAAAGATGGTTCAGTACGAGCTCCTTAGAAATTGTAGTTTGTTCATAGTGATGTTTGTGGTCATATGTAAACACCTTCTTTTTCAGACATACCTTTACTTCATGACTGTCATTGATGATTTGTCTAAGCATGCATGGATTTACCCATTGAAAGAAAAGTATGAAGTGTTTATGTGCTTCAAATAGTTTTTGGTTTTGGCTGAAAATTTATTAGCATATAAATGGGCACCCTCTATTCTCATCAAGGGGGGGAATATATGCCTTCTGATTTTAATGTGTTTCTCGCTGAACATGGGATGAAAAATCTGTGTACAATGTCGTATAAACCTCAATAGAATGGAGTTTCCAAAAGCAAGAACATGTCACTCATGGAGATGGCAAGGTGTATGGTCAAGAGTTAGGTTTTACCTCATAGTTTCTAGCTTGAGGATGTTATGTGTGCAACATATGTACTTAACAAGTGTCCCACTAAACCATTGCAGACTATCACTCCATATGAGGTTTCGCATGGTCACAAGCCATCAATTGCTCATCTCCATGTCTTTGGTTGTTTGGCATACGCATTAGTGCCTATTAGATGATAAAGCAATGAAATCTATTTTTGTTGGGCAGAGTTTTGAAAGCAAAGGCTATCATCTATATCATCCACATAGCAAAAACACTTTGGTTAGTTGTGATGTTGTTTTTATGGAAGATGCAATTCAGCCATTACTTTCATGTACTAAGGAGACATCAGTTAGAACTTAGCTCCAAAGATGTGCATGACACTTTGCAACCTCTTTTTATAGGTGGACAATTTGGTGTTGGTCCAAATGAGGCAATTTCTCAACCTTTGCATATTCCACATGATGATGCACATCATTCCATTTTTGATGCAGATTTACATGATGCACTTGTTGATGAGAGTCTGATATAGTGGAGACAAAAACTATGCCTAAAATGCTAGTGGAGACTTTTTGAAATAACAAATTAGATGCACTTTTGTCATATTGTACTCGTTCAGGCTCACGTAGTGCTTCTTTTGCATGAGATTTATATGCTATTGATGCCTCTAGTCTTTGTGATGAGAATGAGCATGTTTTGTTTGGTGAAGTGTAAAATTTTGAAAATTGGATGGTTGCTATGCAATTAGAATATGATGCTATTATGAAGAATGGTACCTAGTCTTTATGTGACCTGCCTCTTGGCAAGCATTCCATTGGCACTAAGTGGGTATACAAGTTTAAACATAAGCCTGATGGAACAGTTGACAAGTATAAGGCTAGGCTTGTTGCAAAAGGTTATGTTCAAGAAAGAGGCATTGATTTTGATGAGACCCTTGCTCGTACATGCCAAATGACTAGTGTTCATATCATCTCTGCACTTGCAACTCATCATGGTCAGAATGTACATCAATTGGACATTAAAACTAGATTTCGGAATGGTGACTTACATCAAGAAGTGTATGTTTTTTCAGCCCCATGGTTTTATGCAGAAAGGGCATGAAAACAAAGTGTGCAGGTTGAAAAAGGCATTACATGGTTTGAAGCAAGCACCACGTGCTTGGTATGAAAGGATACATGCTTACTTGATTGCACATAGTTTTGAGAACAGTCCAACTCAGATCGCATTACATATTAAGCCTGTAGATTATGTGCTTTGGATCATCGTTGTGTATGTTGATGGCATGCTATTCATTGGTCCTAATGAGAAGCACATTGCTAATTTTAAGGCTGATTTGCATGCCCCATTTGAGATGTCAGAGTTGGGGCATTTGGATCATTATTTGGGCATTTACTTTATGTAGCTTTATGGTGGAATATCTTTGTGTCAAACAAAGTATACCGACACATTATTGCAACATTTTGGCCTTGAAGACTGCAAACCTATTGCCACTCCTATGAAAACATGATTGCGGTAGAGTCTTCATGATGATGGAGATGCATTTGATCTTATTCTCTATCAGCAGGCTATTGGATGCTTGATTTACGTATGCATAACCGTTGGAGGAGATGGTGGACACCTTCTAAAGATGAGTGGGTGCTACACGTTCCTACTTCACACCAACAAAAATTGAATTGAGGAGTGCAAAGTAGACCTCTTGGGATTTCCAAGAAGCACAAATAATCACCCAAGTACTTTGAAAGATGATCCTCAAATCATTGCATCAAAATACATGAGTAGGAGTTTCAACTATGAACCAAAAACTTGCTATTTTGGTCAGTACACCTGCTCAAAGAAATAGACAGTACTCCTCTGCTAGCAATTGAGTAAAATCCTTTTGGGCATATCTAACTAAATTGGATATCTAACTTTTGCAAGTTATCTAACTTGAAATGATGAACCATGCTCAGGGAAGTATGCTTAGCAAGTTGGAGATGCATCCCGACATTTTCAAGGACTGACAATATGCAAACCAGTGAGCATTGTTTTGCCCATAACTTGAGATTTGTTGATGCAATAAATATGAAACTTTGTAGCAATAAAATAGACAGTATAATGAATCTATATCAACTTAACTTACTAAAAATGATCAAGTTTACACTAAGAAATAGATCAGAGAAGTACACTGTTCTAAGTGATACTTGATAGAGAAGAAGAGGTGAGATATGATGAAACTATATGTATTAATGTAAATGGATTACATTGATATTGGCAATGAAAAATTGCACAATGTGAGAGGCATGATAAAGCTATGGTGTGAGATCAATATCAACATAGAATCCCTCTAAATATCTCTCTAAATCGGGCTGCTACAACGTGACGTTTGAAGTCCTCTTTTTATAGATAAAGTTGGAGCTCCTTTCTGAATTTGAAATTCAAACTTTTACCAAAAACTACCTCTAGATTCTAGGATCTCATTCTCCATGTACCTCACCAATAAGTCGTGAAAAGATTCTCCCTAAGTATTTGTGATTGAAATGATTCCTTCTATGTACTTTTACAAGAAGTAAAGATTCAATTTTTTACAAGAGATCATTCATGTGCTAATTCATGAATGTACATATGAGCCTTAGGATAAATAGTCAAGCATTTAGGCTTGGATTAATTGCACCAACAGCTCCCCCTCAAGCCTAATATGCTTGGGCTTCAATTCTATTTAATCTCTTGCAATCCAATCATCATCATGAACCTATTTAATTTTGTTCCATCCAAAGATTTTGTTAGCATATCTACACATTGTACGTTTATTGACACATAGGAAAATTGTATGTCCTTGTTGTTGGGTGTGCGCAAAAGTGCAAGACACACACGAGAAGCACACACAAGGATCACAAACATAGCAAGACACATGGAGAAGATGGATGGCTGGAATAGCTCTCTCTATTTGATGAACTGAACAAAGAGCTGAATAATATTCCTAAGTACAAAGTACCACCACATATGAGTGAATCATGTTGGTGCAATTAAAGCCCAAGCTAACACTTGATCACTTCATATAAGCTTGATGTATTAACATATCATTTAAGAGGACGCATATGTATAACCTCTTGTAATTTTGAGTTATAATTACTCATTGTAAAAGGTCAATAAACCCACAAGGAGTTAGGAAGCATATAATCTCATATCATTTGGTAGTTGAGTCAAGAGAGAATCAATCCTATACTTTAGGATAACATTTAGGTGGAGATTTGAAAATCCTTGGCTCCAACAGAAGCTATAAAAGAGGACATGAAAAGCTCACGTGTATCTCGAGGTTCAGAGATCATTGCTAGTATTGGTTTTGGTATCTCCCTTTTACTAATATGGATGTTAATAGTTTTGCCTTGCATTCTCATTGAGAGGAGGAGCTCACCTCAGATCTCACTCTTTCCACACTCATTGAGCAATGACTTATTGCCAATGACATTGTAATTTTACATGATTTAATCCATACATGTTCATTACTTCCTTCTCTCACATGTCTGTCACACATCATCAGAAAAGTGAATTTGTCTAAGCTGGTTCTCACTATATAGTGCATCATTTTGTGTGATTTAAAGCATGAAATCTTTAGCATACTATCTACTTTCATTCTACAAAGTTTCACTTATAATGGTTCACTCGATCGTCACATGATTGTCAAGGCCCATAAAACTTTGAGTAGATGTCTCAACAAAAATAGCAAGTTTTGTACATTGGATCATATGCAGGCCCACAAAATGTTTGAGCCATCACTTATAGTAGGTGTGAAGCAAGTTTTAGCTACACCAACTCATCTCTTGTGATTATCCACCATCTTCTCCAACAGTGGTATCAGAGCTATTACAATCAAGATGGTAGATGGATTTCCATCCTTCATTGAAAAAATTGGACAGAAACAACTACTGAACATGGTCCCTAAGAATGCAAGCATATCTTCAAGGGAGAAACCTATATGGATACATCTCAGGAGATGAAGACATTCCAATCTTCAGGAGCAAGAATCAACCAACAAGGGAAGAACAAGAGAAGCTAACCACATGGTGTGCAAAGGATGCTCTTGCAAGGTCATATCTACTAAACTCAATCTCTGATTTCTTGTTACCACATGTTAGAAAGTGTAAAACCTCCCAAGAGACTTGGGAAGTGCTTTCATCATACTTCTCCTCCAACACAAGAGCAAGGAAGAATCAGTTGTGGATGGAACAACCCTCAAGGAACAACTAAAGCAAGGAGTTGTTGATTATGTAACCAAAATAAAAGATGTTGCAGATTGACTTGCAAGCATTGGAGAAGAGATAAAGAAAGAGCACATAGTGAGGCAGATCATCAATGGAATTAAGGTTGATGATAAATGGGAGTCCTTCACCACAACAGTGGATCTCTTTTGAGGAAGCTATGGACAAGCTAGAGGCAGGTACAAAAATGGTGGAGGCAACTACAACCATAACTTCAATCAAGGCTACAACAACAACAACTATCAAGCAGGCTTTAGAGGAAGAAGGGACTTCAACAACTATATTGAAGATCAAGAAGACTCTCTGCTCCTCGTGAACATGACATCTAAGCATGGTAAAGATGATGAGCATCTTTTCTACATTGACTCAGGTTGTTCAAATCATGTGGCAAGAAATGAAGCACTATTGTCTGATCTTCAAGAACCCAAGGGGAAGCATGGAGTACAAAAAAGTGATGATGCTAAGCATTCAGTCAAGCAAATTGGAAATGTAAAAAAATCTCATGGTAGTATGAACCTTTTGAGCAAAGTTCTATATGTGCCTACTATAACCAAAAACCTAATTAGTGTTGGGCAGATTGTAGAGAAAGGTCAAAAGGTCAGGTTTGCCAATGGAGCATATGTGGAAGACCCCCAACAAGGACTTAAAAGGATTGCCAAAGCTGAGAAGTCGGGTAGATTGTTTACTTTTGAAATTGAAGATACAAGGAATATAGGACTATTCAGTTATAGAGACCAAACCCTATTTGAGTTGGAGATATGGCACAAGAGGCTAGGGCACATAGGAGAGAGAACTCTGAAGCAAATTTGCAGGGATCAAAGTGTGCTTGGCATTCCCACTGTGACCAAGCAACACATGATTTATAAATGTGGAGCTTGCCAATTTGGCAAAGCTCATATGCAACCATTTAACAGGAAAGGATACATCGATGAAGATTATTTGGAGCTTGTACACACTGATGTGTGGGGTCCTAGCAAAGATCTATCAATCTCAGGTTCAAGGTACTATATCTCTTTTATTGATGATTACAGTAGGTGGAAAATTCTCTATTTCATGAAGCATAAGGATGAGGTATTCACATGTTTTAAGAAGTATTTGGCACTAGTTGAAAACCAAATAGGAAGGAGTTTGAAGATAATCAAGTCTGATGGAGGTGGTGAGTACTTTTCACATGTGTTTGATCTATTTCTATAGGACAGAGGTATAAAGAGGGAAGTAACAACCAGGTATACTCCTCAATTGAATGGAGTGGCAGAGAGAAGGAAAAGATTAATTTTTGAGGCAGCTAGGTCTATGGTAAATGAGAAAAAATTATCTAATTATTTATGGGAAGAGGTTGTGTCTATAGCTACTTATTTGGTTAACAGGCTTCCATTCAAATCAATTCATGGAATGACACCATATGAAGCATGGAATGGCAGGAGACCATCATTGGATCATTGCAAAATATTTGGGTGCATGGCCTATGCACACATCCCATCACAAATCAAAGGGAAACTTGACCCTAAGGCTGAGAAATGCGTATTTATTGAGTATGATCAAAATCAAAAGGGATATAGAATTTATAATCCCACTAACAAGGCATTCATAGTTAGTAGGCAACCAAATGTGGCCTTATCTTCCATAGAAGCAGAATATAGAGGCTTGGCAAATGCAACTCAGAAAGCGATGTGGCTTAAGCAATTGTATGCAGACTTGGATATACATTCCTATACTCCAATCATATTTGGAGATAACACTAGTTCACTTCACTTGGCTACTAACCCTGTGTACCATGCCAAGACTAAGCATATTTAAGTGCACTATCATTATGTTAGGGAGAAATTGCTTAGCAAGGATATTCAAGTATCCTTTGTATCAACTCATTTGCAATGTGCAGATTTACTCACCAAAGCATTGGATGGAACAAAGATGAACAGGTTCAAACTGATGATTGGGCTGCAAGAGATCAAGAAACAATGAAGATCAAGCATGTTAGGCTTGAGGGGGAGTTGTTGGTGCAATTAAAGCCCAAGCCTACACACTTGATCACTTCACATAAGCTTGATCTATTAACATATCATTTGGAAGGACTCATATGTACAACCTCTTGTAATATTGAGTTATAATTACTCATTGTCAAAGGTCAATAAACCCACGAGGAGTTAGGAAGCGGAAGCATACAATCTCGTATATTTTTGTAGTTGATTCAAGAGAGAATCAATCCTATACTTTAGCATTACTTTTAGGTGGAGATTTGCATTCAAATTCAAATCCTTGGCTCCAACAAAAGCTATAAAAGAGGACATGAAAATCCCGCGTGTATCTCGAGGTTCAAAGATCATATTCATGCATTCTCATTGAGAAGAGGAGCTCACCTCATACTCACTCTTTCCACACTCAATGAGCAATGACTTATTGCCAATGACATTGTAATTTTACATTATTTAATCCATACATGTTCATTACTTCCTACTCTCATATCTCTGTCACAAATCATCAGAACAATGAATTTGTCTAAGGTGGTTCTTACCGTATAGTGCATCATTTTGTGTGATTTAAAGCATGACATCTTCAGTAGACTATCTAATTGGATCCTAAAAAGTTTGACTTATGACGATCATCACATATTAATCAAACATTGCTCACTAATTTGTGACTGTCAAGGCCCGTAAAAATCGGGATGCAAGTTTGATTTAC
Organism: Ceratopteris richardii; assembly: GCA_020310875.1. Classification (NCBI taxonomy): domain Eukaryota; kingdom Viridiplantae; phylum Streptophyta; class Polypodiopsida; order Polypodiales; family Pteridaceae; genus Ceratopteris; species Ceratopteris richardii. The sequence continues at coordinate 79,273,725 of CM035428.1, read as the reverse complement.
TAAACATATTTCTTTGCATATAGTTTATCATTTTAAATGATTCCACTAATATTGGTAGCTTTTTAATTTAATCAATGTTCCCCAAAAGGAATTTTATTAATTGTTGTTGTACTCAGAGAATTGAGCAAAACTCTGAGTAGATGTCTCAACAAAAATAACAAGTTTTGAACATTGGATCATATGCCTACCTATTTGTTTTGATCCTATCATTTTTGCACCATCTTCCAAGCAACATATGTGATCATTTATGCTTATTAGATAGTTAAAGGGACCCACAACACTTTCGATCCATCACTTATAGCAGGTGTGAAGCATGTTTTAGCTACACCAACTCATCTCCTGTGATTATCCACCATCTCCTCCAACAAAGCATGTATGTGGTAACATGGGGAAAAAACCTCTAGCCAGCACTAGAGTCAAAAGTGCCCATGTATAGGGAAAAGTTCCACATCAAAGCTACTTGAGGAACACATAAGTGTAACAAACCCCCCTAGAGGGAATGATGTGAGCACATACAGTGAGTGAAAGATCAGCCCCTACAAGGTAATAAGCCTAAAGCTTTGCGAAAAGCTTCAAAATTTAATAGTGGAAGAGCTTTGGTGAATATGTCTGCCACATATATTCTCTCAAATAGTGATAATGCACCTCAATATGTTTGGTCTATGCATGAAACACTAGGTTTCATGCAACAACCAATGCACTCTGACTATCTGTGAGAATATGCATAGTAGCATCAATCTCCATGCAAAGATCCATCAATAGGCATCTCAACCATATACAGTCCATGGTAGTTGTGAGAACTTCCCTATACTCAACTTCACAACTCGATGTGACCACTATAGGTTGCTTCTTACTCAACCAAGATACACATGAGTCTCCAAGGAAAAAGAAATTACCACTAGTGGATATGCGAGTATCATAACAACTAGCCCAATCACTATCTGTAAAAGCATGCAAGCATGGCTGAATATCACTGCCATAAAAGAGACCTAATCTCAAAGTTCCTCTGAGATATCTAAACACACGTTTCACCACTTGCCAATGCTTAGTGCTAGGGCTATGCATGAATCGACTCAACTAGGAAACTACATACTGTATATCCAGCCTTGTGTTGCATGCATATATAAGACATCCTGTAGCTTGATGATAAAGAGAAATGTCAAATGCATCACTGGAATCCTCAACTAAGAATTTAAATCCTGTCTCAACTGGTGTGGAAAATGGTTTGCAATGCTCAAAGTCAAAACACTAAAGTATTTTTTCAACATACTTTGTTTGATGCATAACAATTCCCCCCTCAATGGATACAAACTGGATTCCAAGATAAAAGCTCAAAAGACCAAGATAAGTGACATCAAAAGTATGCTGCAAATCAGCCATAAGAATTTCAAGTTTTGCATCACAAGACCCAGTCAAGAGTATGTCATCGACATAAAGAACAAGCACTATAAGATCAGCCCCATCTTTGCATACATAGAGTGCACTTTAAATTGAACTACATGTGAAGCCAAGAGCAACCAAATGCTTATGTATTTTTCATACCATGCACGTGGAGCTTGCTTGAGACCATACAAGGATTTATGCAAGTGACAAACCATATGATCTTGCCCTTTCATGCAAATCGAGGAGGTTACTTCACATAAACTTCTTCTTGCAAATCACCATTCAAGAAAGTTGTCTTTAGATCCAACTGATGTACTTTCCAACCTTGATGGGTAGCCAATGCAACCACGTATGAATGGTAGTCATGCATGAAGTAGGTGCAAAAGTTTCCTCATAGTCAATGCCATATTGTTGTTCATATCCTTTGGCAACCAATCTAGCTTTGTAGTGATCAATGCCACCATCAAACTTTCTCTTAATCTTGTAAACCCACTTTGTACCAATGACATTATTTCCTTTAGGCAATTCACATAACTCCCAAGTACCATTCCTATGTATGGAATCCAATTCTGATTGCATAGCACTCATCAGTTGTGGATCATCACATGGATCTTCAAAAGAAAGTGGCTCTTCATTAAATGTTGTTGCAATAAGAGAATAATCCAAAAAATTACTTGATGCATGGTGAGAGCTTGATCTTGTTCTACCAAGTAAAGGTGCACTCAATTTGTTGTCCTACAAAGTTTGTTTCAACCACTTTGGCATACTTTGTGCACTCTTGATAGACATGCATTCATTATGTAATACATCATCAACATGTATATCATGCATGGGCTGAATTTCATGTTCATTTTCAACCATATTTTGACACAAATGTTCAAGCATATGTGGCTAGAAATTTCCAATAGTTTTGACAATTTTTGGCTAGAAGTTCTCTATATTTTTATCCCTACTTGGCTGGAAATTTTCATCCCTTTGAGCCTCACTTGGCTGATCTACATGGTTATAGTCAAGCGCACATTTTGGAACAAAGGCATGAGTGTATTGATTACATCTTGTGAGCTAATTGTTGGCTGTTTTTGCATTCAAGTAGAGGGAAAACTGAATTTTCAGCAAATACCACATCTTAACTCACAATAATTGTGTTCTTCATTGGATGGTACAAATGATATCCCTTACTTTCAGCACTATAACCAACAAACATACATTTCTTTGCCTTGTCATCAAGTTTGTGATGTTGTTGCGATGGCACAAGAGCATATGCCAAACAACCAAACATGCGCATATGACTAACCATAGGCGTATATCCATTACAAGCCTCATAAGGAGTGATGACTCTCAATGCTTTTGTAGGACAGCGATTCAACACATAGTTTGCACACATGATTGCTTCCATCCTAAACATATCAGGAAGATGCTTTCCTTAACCATACATCGTGCCATTTCAAGTAGAGTTCTATTTTTACGCTGAGCAACACCATTTTGTTGAGGTGTATATGGCATTGTACGTTGGTGTGGGATACCTCTTTCACAAAGGAAAGCATTAAACTCATGTGACATGTATTCATCACCATGATCGATGCGTAGAGTGAAAAGCTTTTGTGGAGAAAAATTTTCAGCCATAGCTAAAAATGCTTGGAAGAAAGAAAATACTTCATTCTTTGCTTTCACAGGATACACCCATGTATGGCGAGTAGCATCATCAATGAAGGTAACAAAATATACATGATTCCCAAAAGATGGATTCTTGATGGGACCACATACATCACTATGAACAAGCTGCAATTTTCTTGTAGTGTGTGTATGACTATCTTTTGGAAAAGAAGCACGATGCATTTTTCCAAGAATGCAACCTTCACATGTGTGCTTTTCAATGGACTCAAGTGTTGGCAAACCAATAACCATGTCCTTGTTTTTCAAGTAAAGCAAACTATTGAAGTCTAAGTGACCAAAAACGAGCATGCCAAAGCTCCATTTCAGCCATGGAAGAAGTATGAGCAAGCAAGGCATTTGAGGCAGCCCTCTTCTATGTATCCATGTGATACAAACCATTACATAATGTACCGAACATGACGATAATATCACCATTGCTGAAATCATGAACCATACACTTGTCATCAACAATGTGTACATGAAGTCGAGCTTTGGCTATCAACGGAATTTAAATCAAGTTCTTCTTGATAATATTGGGTACATACAATGCATTTTTCAAGAGAAACACAACTCCATTTGCAGCCATAAGATGAATTTCTCCTACTCCAATGATAGGATAAGAGACATTGTTTGCACACAGCACATGTCCTCCTTTGGGGTGCATCTTTCAAAGATACAAAAAACCTTTTGCATGAAGTTATGTGCTTTGAAGCACCACTATCAAAGAACCAATCCGAATCAGCCTAACTCACAACCATACATTTAGAATGCAAAAATGCATATCATAATGACATGTAACAACACATGCCTAAAAATCTTGAGCCATGTTAGCTTCAAAATTCTTTGCATTTGCTGAATTTTTAGCAATAGACATGCTGGATTCCTTCTTCTTTTCATTGCCTTTAGCAAGATTTTTACACTCATTAATAGTATGCCTAGCCTTTTGGCAATATTCGCATCTTTTCTTCTTTTGGAAATTAGCATCATTAGAGGAATGAGTGGAAGAGGAAGGTTGAGGCTTTGGTTTTGATGAACCCAAAGTTGAATGATACTTGCTTTTCCCCTTTTGTGAGATAGCAAGTGCTTGCATTCCCTCAATCAAACCACTCCTATTCACTCTAGATTGCTCTTCCTGCAAAAGAAGAGACAAAGATTTGAAAAGATTCTGGTAATTATTTCAACAATGTAGAAATGAGTGATGCATCCAGAATAATCTCATCTATGTTTTCCATTTTCTCTTTCAAGTCCTTGATGGGTTTCACATACACATCCATTGACTCATTTTCAGCCATGCATACATCCTCAAGTTGCTTCCTCAAGTATGAAACACATGCTTCATTACACATGGCATAAAAAGAAGCAAGAGTTTCCCATGTCTATCTTGATGTGGAACATGACCAAATCCGTGGAACTATATGATACTTCACAGAAAGCGCAATCAATGCATGAGCTTGAGCATCTTTTCCATCCCATCTAAGCTGCACCTATGTAGGCGGAGAAGGAGAAACCACTATTCTTGAAGAAGAAGATCCATCTATGACAGTAGTTTGTAAAGTAGAAGAACTAGTGGGTCTTTGACCCACATCTGCCACTATGTTCCAAAGTTGTTTTGCAACAAGAACATGCTTCATCATGTAAGACCACATTGGATGTTGGTCCCATCAAGCGACTAATTGAAATCATATGAATTTATGTCAAGGTTACAAGTGTTTGATAATTCATGAGTAGATGAATACCTATTCATGGAAGGTTATATATGTAATATATATAAGGCTATGTTCAATAGACTGCACAAAGCTCTGCTATGTCCATATTAATACATAGAATCATCAAATGCTTGTGATTCTATGATTTAACATAAGATTGAAAGAGTTTGTAATAAGCAAAATGATAAGGAATACATCCATTAATGAGTAATCTCATTTGAGAAGTTGATGTAAAGATTCCATTTCCACAAAAAGATGTGGATTGCAAATAGGTTTGACCAAGGTTAATGGATCGGTCTATGCATGGATGTACCCATTTTATATGAATGCTTTAAAAAATTAATGAGTATATCTAATTATAAGTATTGACATGTCTCATCATTCTTAATTCTCAGAGGTAATTGTTGGATATTGTTAGAAAAATAGTATCCTAAGAAAGATTTCAATATTGCTTCTTGGTAGAATGCCCAAATTCATTCAATTTTAAAGGTCACGTATCTCATAGGGTTCTCTTTGAGCCAACCAATTTGCACGTATTTTGGATATTATTTAAAAGATCAAATCACTTCTACGCTAGAGGTGTTGCTAGATTTTGCTAAGGCCTAAAACAAGTGATGCAGGCCTTGTTGCATGGGACATAATCCTAATTGGTAAATCAAAATTTAGTGGTTTTTGGTCCCTATTAAGTTTTGTGTACTTCATTCTTTACACATATATTTGTACCATATTTTAAGATCATTTATCTAGTTAAATGATGTGTGCATAGAGAAGTGAAAGCTCTAGAATTTCTTCAATTGTCAAAGACTATCACATAGAGATAATTGGTTCTCTTAGTTTATTTAGTCAATTTGCATGATTTTACTTTTGAATATAATCTATGTATACATAGATTTTGCGCTTACAATTTCTTTAACACATTTATATCTATTTTGGAGACATAAAAAAAAGCGTGAATGCTGGTCTCTATAATTTTTTGAGATGTTGTAGTTACAAGGGCTAGGTATTTTGGAGATTATGGAAGCATAAAATATCCAAATACTTTGAAAATTAAACCTCACACATTATAGTTAGAGAACCATATAATAGAGAAAATAGAGATCATCTGGTGGGTCAAATGCTTGTGTGTGATGCATACATGACTATTTCATGTTGGAAGGTCCAATTTAAAAGTTTTTTTCTTGAAGTACAAACCGAATATAGATTACATAACACAATCCAATCAAAGTATTTGAAGATCATCTTCAATATTAGAAGACCTTCTAAATGTGCACGCGTATTGTTTGCATGCTCACCTAATGGCAGATGTGGTAGACAAAGATTTATTATTTTCAGAAATTATTTTAATGTATTTGAAGCTAAACTTTTGTGACCACAAACTAGAAGAGGTAACGAAGTTTTTCTACATCAGGAATTTCGATTTTGGATATTATTTGATTAGTATACGGTCTTCAAGAAGACCTTATATTATTGGATATTATTCGATTAATATAAGGCCTTCAAGAAGATTACCTATACATTTTGAGATTTAGTCATCAAGTGTTCGATCCTTGTGAAGAGTTGTTCATAGAATTATGAGGCAATGCCAAACGGTGAATTTTGTGCATGATAAGTTAAAGTTACTCTTTAATTTTCCATTGTTTAGGACTTCTTATGCAGGGAATATTCTTGAGGAAATAGGATTTTGCACAATTTCTTTACATGATTATTCAATATGGTAGAAAGTAAGAAAGTAGTTGATTGAGGATATAGGATTTTCCACAATTTCTTTACATGATTATTCGATATGGTAGAAAGTAAGAAAGTAGTTGATTTGCTCTCTAGGCTGATGTCCAATGTATATGACTCTGATCTTAAAATTATCGAGAAAGCTTGTAAAGTCAAAGGTTGAAGAGACACTCTTTTTTTGTTTTTGAGAGTACAATGAATTGGAAACACCCTCACACACCCAACCTCGTAAGGTAGAGGCACCCATCTTATGTGCAGCCAACACTTGAACTCAAGACTTTCTCTCAAAGACTCAAAGCATCAAACCACTAGGTTATACGGCATCGCGAGCCACTCTTTTTTTCTTTGTATTTCATGTAAAGATTTTACATGATTTATTCCTGTATTGACATATAGAGACGTTTTCTTAGCTCCGGAGGAGTGCCTCTCCAATCCTATAAGGCAATTGTAATGTTGCATTTATCTTAATACATTTCTGTTTTGATAGAAAAAACAAGGGTGAAGACAAGAATTGATAGAGAAATGTGAAGTTCAAAAACGTGATACGCCTGAACATCCTGACAATTAGAATCTCGCTTGAAAGATGACAATTAGAATCTCCTCTCACTTTGGATATGGCTTTACGAGTCTCTCTCTCTCTGTGCGCGCCTGGCACATGAACGTGTGAGGTATTTCTGAGAATGTCCAGAGGAAAGATCTGACGTCTCTGTTTTTTTTTTTTTATTAAATAAAGGAAGTTCGGCCTTAGCCTAATCTCCCGGACTTTAATTATCTGACGTCTCTGTTGCTTCCGAAGGAGGAAGCGCTGATAACTCCTTTGAAAGAGGTAGCATCGATGTGTTAGACATCTGTTTTTTCTTTTTACTTTTTTTGACATTCCAACAAGGATCTGGATGTATGAAGATGTCGTCATTGGACTCACTGAGCTTCTGGATCATTTTCTCGTCTCCAGGTAAACGCCAGAACTTCCTTACCTCCAGGTAGATACATGGATCATTCTCTGCTGGTTTTGCCATTACGCACACTTGAATCATTTTCCGTGTACAGAACCATCGCACAAACCTTCGGTCTAAACCTAATGGAAATAAGTGCGCCTCACGACTTACGGTGCTGAGCTACCCATACGGTATGTCTATTTTGTTCTCTTATGGCAACACCTACAGACGACTCATCTCTCTCTCTCTCTCAGTTTATGGTGTTTGCCCATGGGGAGTTCTTTTCGAGAATAAAGTGAGATGGCCAAACGTTTTTGTCGAACGCAAGTGGCGAATTCTAATCTTTCCTTGCAATACAGACTATTGATGTGGCTAATAAGTAAAAAATCATTCTGTTCATCGCCATTTTCCATTCATGACACAGACGGGCATGTCCAAGCGTTTTAACTTTGAATCCTTCAGTCTGGCTTGGTTTCATCAACTTGGCCTCTCTATTTCGTACTCCTGTAGCTTCATAATGGTTGACAAGTTGGCCTGTCTACCTCGTGTTTCTGTAGTCTCATAATAGTCTCTCTCTCTCTCTCTCTCTCTCTCTCTCTCTCTATATATATATATATATATATATATATATATATATATATATATATATATATATATATATATATGATTGTCCTTTGAAAGACCTTTCTATTGCACCTCTGTTCACGAGGACAAAGGAGGCCCTTTTATGACCTCCAACCATGTGCTTACACTCATCGTTCACTTGATTACTTGTATTGTGAATTTCGTGGCTCTGAAAGGTCCACTGGAACTTATGATCCCAGCTACCAAAGTGCACCTTTTTCACCTGATCACTTCAATCATCTGAGCTACAGCAAGTAGGCCGATAGCGTCTGCCAACTTCCAAGTATTGTTCCCTACGATGATTGCAGCACAGCAAAAGGTGTGACGAGAGTGCCCTTGTATCATCATCCTTCGGATCACACTTTTCGAAACGGAAATCTAGCTGCTGCATAAAGTAAAAACTTAAACACTTGTCTCAACATTTTTCGAAATACTGGACCAAAGGTAGTCCTTATCTTCAAAGAAAGTCATCTTTCCCAAAGCGATAGGGCTCTTTATAGTCTCTTTCTTTCTGTGCTTGGATCTGAATAAGACGTATTCGATTTATCGTCCACCAGGGCATCCAGATAAATGCTGAAAGCAATTTCTCTGCAGATAAGTCTGGCTTCTTCATCAGCCAATGCGTTTAGAGCCATGTGTGATGGATGCTTTTTCGAGTTGGCTTCTCCGTCATTTTGCTTCATACAATATGCATATACGGGGGCATGCTTCTTTTTGCGACACAAAACATCGCAGAAATTAGGTTAAAGTTCTTTCTAGAAACGTTACTTACGAAATCAAGATACGTGGCTTTATTTAGCCCAAGTTTCTGGACGATCGAGAGAGAGAGAGAGAGAGAGAGAGAGAGAGAGAGAGAGAGAGAGAGATTTGCTTCGGTCGAATATGAACTTAATCATGCTAATTGCAGTTCACAATCTGCTCCAGTGTGCCGAAACTTCTTGCTCGTAATTGAAGACTTCCAAGGTGATTCCATTTTTAAAAGGCGCGCCTGAATATCGACACCGCAACTTAGGGTCCCCGATAGGCAAAGAGCATCACAATCCAACCTGTAAGATGAGCAAGCAATTCCATCTTTCATATAAAGCTCTAGCAAGAAGATGGTTCATCAGATTTACGTAGAAAACAAAGAACTGTCACGAAAACAGATATAATTGTATCGTGATATTTGGACGCATGTCTGATTCTTTCGTCGAGGTACCACTTAAACTCCACTGCCAGATAACTTCCATTACCCTTTGCCTTCAACAGCTTCCATATGTTTATTACCACAATCGCAGTTAATTTTAAGCAAACAGATACATGCGGGTGACTTCTTTTTAAGTAATGATTGAGAGTTGGACAAACTTATTAAAATGTTTGAATGAAGAGATCTGAGGTGAAGCATATCTATGGATAGATGTGTTGGTGATACGAGAGATCCTGTGCTACAGTTAGCATTATGGACGGATGCATTAGCTACATCTAGGCATGGATAGGGATGCATCACTTTGAAGCTACAGCCTTGGGCCTGCAATCTGACAATTTCGGGGGATTTTCGGGAAATCAATGGAACATAATGAGTCTGATACTATTATAATCCGTTTTGGAGGCGAGTGGCAGAATCTGAAACAGTATTTCTTTTTCGAAAAATGAGTTATTCGAAGATTCTTCTTGTCCATCAGAGTTGCGGTTAGCATAGGATGGCGTTTTCTGTACTAGGCTGTAGGATATGTCTGAAGAAGGAGATGGTTTTGTTTGATCAGGGGTTTGGAACTTTATGTAACTGATTGGGAACATCATGTAATTGACTGGGAACATCTTATCTAGGATGGAATCCTGTTGTCTTTGGTAGGACCAACGTTTTATTGCTACGGAACAGGGAGGAAGATGATGAAAGACATCTTGATTCGTCCTTGATGTGCATATCTACAGCTTTTCTTGTCGAGGAATCGGATGGCCATTGAGGGAATCTTTAAAAGCATTCTCAAACCTTGCAGAATACACAAAGTGTAAAAGCGACAGATTTTGGGCTTTACCTTATCCGTGCAATCGAAGTTGAAAGTATCCTCCATAGCCGAAGCTTTACTTTCTTCCTTTATCAAGCAACTTTGAATGTGCCAACATCATCCATCCTGCCTTTCCTCTCTAATATTTTGTCCATAACCACATCCGCACATACCATGCAGACTATTCCTTTCCGACCACATGTATGTACTCCCATTTCTTTCTTCTTTTCCAGAATAATAACTAATACATGTTGTTGGTGTCCCCAGAAGTTTGAATTGATTTATGTCCTTGGAATGTTCCGTATTTTCATAATTATTATAACGCATTTCTTGTTCGGCCAAACTCTGAATGAATAATCATTTTCGGAATCGGATACAAACTTCAGGGATCCCAAAGCATCGAATGATTGCGATGGAAAGCATTATTCATTGAACAGATTGCTGCTGTACGACATTCTTATAAGTCTAAATTCTCTTCAGATTATATATCCAAATAATTACAATATCCGTATTGATATCGAGGAATAAGAACATAATAAATCACAAGTTGTTAAGAACCTTGATCTTTCAACGAGCTGTAGACTTGCACAATTTTTAGGTGACTTGGAGTTCCAATCCGGCTAAAGGTATCTCTATTTGAGGAACGACATAAACCAAGTAGAGTGAGAAACTAAATAGAAGAGTTTCCAATTAAGCACAACAGCAGTGTTCTTATAAATACTCATATCAAGCCCGTGGCTGCTACTTTTTGTCTTGTTCGAGATAACCTTATTGGGAATTCCGCAAGTTGATTGCATACAGTATAAAGTTTATGTGGGTTGGGAAAAAAACATTGGAGTTCCTATGAATGTGCAGAAATGGAAAAATGGGTGTTGTCTTGCAAAAGATGAATAATTGGTCAAGTTTTTGGACATTTTGAGATAATGAGCAAACTTGCAACTAAGAAGATAGTAAAAACGTTGGACCTCTTTTGAAAAGAGTACCTGGGCTTCACTCTTGAGAAGGAAAACCTTTAAGTTTTCTTTTGTCAGAACAAGCGGATAAATTTGTCATTGGAAATAAATGTCCCACTTATCTATGCACATTAGGATTGACATCAAGTAACGTTTTGCATATTTGGATTGCCATCAAATGATTTACAATCATCAATCTTAACTTGAGATAGTTGATAGAGATTAGAAGAAGAGACCTTGTTTATCCTCTTTAATGGGAAGCAGTCAATTGAAATTCAAGTCTAAATAGAAAAATGAATGAAGCTTAGGCATACAAGATATAAAATATTCCCATATATTTGAATTAGATCAAAAAAAGCATCAATAGCTTTACAAGAGATAGACTTTGTATCAAGATAAGATTAACTACCCCATAGAAATATAATGAACCTTTAATCACACAACAACATATCGAGCGTATACCGTGGCCCCGTCATCGGTGTAGCTGTCGGTATACACGTCGAAACTAAAGCGCCCGTATAGGCATCGGTATGAGCGTCAATATTTCTGACACTTATACCGACGCTCATACCGAGGACACTCCTGGGAGTACCGACGCTTATACCGGCGACCTGAGAGTACTGTCACTTATATCGACGACCATATCTGCAAAAGTGTTTTTGGAGAGTGTGTCACTACAACAGATCGATGGTATACCGAGGTTTTTACCGAGGAAAATGAACGCGGCTTTATTTGCCGCGACATCAGTGTAAAGGTCGGTGTGCGCGTCGGTACCAAAGCGTCGGTATAAGCATCGGTATATGCGTCGATATATGCATCGGCATACGCGTCGGTATACGCATCGGTATTACCGGCGCCCATACCGGCGTATATATCGAGGCTTGTGTTGAAATTACTGTCGCCTATACTGTAGCCTACTGGGTGTACCGACATTTATTCCGATGACACTACTGGGAGTACCGTCGCGTATATCGACGACCATACCTGCAAATTTTTTTTTGGGCAGAATGTTTTGTCTTTTGCTACAGCAACATTACCATGATGTTGCTTAACAAAAGACAATACACTCTGCCCAAAAAAAACCGAGTACATGTGATGTGTACTCTAATGACAACCGAAATATGATTTCATGAAACAAAGTATTATTGGACACAAAAGAGATAATCAGAATGAACTATGAACCATGTACAAAAGAAGTTATATATTTCGATAATGAAGCATGTACAAGAGTGTGGCAAACCACTGTCATATATGACACTTTTACAAAATGTGGCAAAGCAATTTATTGCCATATGAAAATCAAATACAAAATATTGGTCTTCCACTGCCATACACATGCAAAGAACGTTCCATATCAACAGTCCTGCAACAAAGAACATTAATGGAATGAGATAAATTCACATGAAAATTACAAACAAGTAAAAACCAAGTTTATAAATTAATTACCTCATCGTAAATGCTCCCATGAAACTACCGCACCACGTTCCTCCAAGTCCTGCAATAGTGCAGTCAACCCATGACTATATCCGTAAGACTCCTCCATTCGTGTTGGAGGACGACCCATTGCCAGCTCCTGAAACAAATATAAAAAGATTAGAGAAACATACATGAGAAATTTAACACAAATAAATTCAATAAATGAAATGGTACTTACAAACTCATGGCGCATCGTGTCATATCCACCGTTGCCCAAATGTGACGGTCCAATCGTATCTAAACGTGTGGCTGCGGCATTTCACTGCTGACGATATCGATCAGGAGTCTTCTGCTGCTCGTCACGAATCATGTCCCACTCCTCAGCATCTAACCATACAGGCTTTGGTAAGCCTTCTCTGAAAGCATCACGAGCCTCAGATCGTCGATGGGACATGACCTCACGTGCGGTGTGCAGAATTCACTCTAAACTGACAATAGACTGTCCATCGGCTGGTCGGAACTCCTGGTAAATCGTCTGTGTCATATAATTCTTCCGATCTTTATCCTGCTCACTCTATTTCAGCATGATGGAGTGTCCAAACTGGATGGAGCAAAGCTATCGTATGCATGCACGCATTTCTTTGCCAATCGCATCCATCACCGGAGCTCCATCTCGGATACTATACACCTTGGAGTCATCATGGTCATGAGCACCCCAAGGTGTACGTGGTGTTCCACGTGGTGTACTGCATGGCGTACCTACATCTGAGGTACTCGTCCTAGGAGTAGAAGCGGGCGACACAACGTCTGTCGCACTGCCTCCACAACAACGCCTCCTCCGCCTCCAGACCTACCTGTAGATCCACTCCTAGAACCTCCTGCTCTAGAGCATGACCTCGATCTACGAGACGGGCCAGAACCTGTATCACGCTGAGGTGTCGAACGCACATCTTTATTTATCTCTTTAGAAGATATCCACCGTACTAAAGAACTAATTTTATAAATGGTTTTTCGTACATCCTCTGAAAGACAATCTTTTAGGGCTACAGGGAGCACAAACTGTAAAAACTTGTGCCAATCATGAGACTTGAGTCCTACAAGATCGTCGTTTCGTGTGAAAGCTGTCTTTAGACACCTCATGCATCCAGTAGGTGTACGATACTCTAAAATTGTTTTCTTCACTTATTACTCTTCCATCCTGCGAAGCACCCAAGGAGCTCTTGGTAACGATACTATTCCGTTGGGGCTAGTAATTGCCCACAACTCTCGCATACGACCTCGCTCTTCTAAGTCCTCCCTTTGTGCTTTGCTTTCTTTCTTTCCGATCAAAGTTTTCCAAAGAATCTCTCCCACATTCTTAAAAATATGCATCGGATCTACCAAATGATTGATCACCAATTCACTCCAATAAGGGAGTTCATGAAAAATGGACAACCGTTTCATGCCAGCAACTGGATTTTTTGAATCCCACAGTTGTCTCCAATCGCTAGCTCTCATTTGGTGTTGCGCTTGTCGACAAATTCCTTCACGTAAAACATGTCCATCAGGAAAATATCTATGATGTCCTTCATAGACAATTTTACGTAGTGCTTTGGAATAGCGTGCTTCGAGTCGTGGTCCGCATAAAGGACAAGCATGGTAACCGGAAATCGATAAACCTGAACATTCACCATAATCAGGCCAATCATGCATTGTCCACATAAGTATGCCTTGCACTCGCACGTCTCGTCTTCTTATAGGTTGAGACATGTCACGCACAGTAATCCCATCCCATAAAATGCGCAATTCTTCCACAAGTGATGCAAGATATACATCCATGTTTTTTATCTTATACTTACCTGGTACAATAAGAGCTAATAATAAATGACCTTTCTTTGTGGCCAACCATGGTAGGATATTATAATTGACCAAACATACAGGCCATGTGCTCCATGAAGAATTGCGTAATCCAAATGGATTCACTCCATCCATAGCTAGGCCTAGACATATGGACCGAGGCTCACTAGCAAACTCTGACCACTTACTATCTATGTGCTTCCAAGCATCAGAGTCAGTTGGCACTCACATTACATTATCTGTAGACCTGCTCTTTGTATGCCATGACATTAACTCAGCTATAGATTTGCATCTAAACATGTTCTTAATTTGTGGAATGATAGGAAAGTGGCGAAGAACCTTTGCAGGGATTGCTTCGCCTACAACGTCTTCTCTAAATCTATTTGCTCCACACTTTGGACATACGTGGAGATGCTCATACTCATTCCGAAAGAGAATGCAATCATTCGGACAAGCATGAATTTTAGTATAATCCATTCCAATGGACTGTAAAAGTTTTTTTTGCATCTCCACGTGTTGGAGGCATGTCATTGCCCTCTGGCAAAAATTGATCTTTAAGAAGCCTGCAATAAGCAATTAAAATGATAATAGTAAATGAAGTTATTGTGATACAACAATGAAAGCCAATTTGTTCTCCACTTACCTGAACAATTCAGTGACACTACTAGCTGACCATCCATAAATGGATTGCAGATTGTGCATCACGAGTGAAGCACGTAGTACAAATATCTTTGCTCCATTGTAAAGTGGTAAACGAGCTAATCTTTGCATGTTTTCATATTCTTCATCAACTTCTGATCGTGGAATTTCTGTTGTGTCCATGAAACTCTCGACACCTTCTTCACCATCATGATCTTCGTCCATCTCATAAAATGCTTCAAGCATCTCTTCCATATGTTCATTCTGTGTAATATTATTAGTGCTTGCTTGTACGTCTAAGTCCTTTTTTGCTCTCTTTTGTCCACAGTAGGTTACCGATGCAATGTCGTTTGGGTCCATCTGCTCACCTGGGGAACCATGCGAATGATAGCGTGGGTTTTCTAGTCGACTCCTATCAAAGGATCCATACTCTCTAACATGTGCAGTACAAATCCGTCGTTTCTGATAAATTTGATACTTGCACTGTGTGCAAGGACATGCCATTCTCTCTTCAAGATCCAAAGAAGCCATCTGCTACAATATGGACATTTTAGAACATTTGTTTTTTATTAAACCTAAAAATCTAACTCTTAAAGACTTAAATCTGAAATACTAAACCTAAATACTTAAATACCTAAAAAAACTTAAAACCCTAATTTTAAAATCCTAATCTATATAGCTATCCTATTTTATCTATATATTCGGATTTTTTCTTTATTGATCCTATTTTATATATTTATTTATTTATTTATTCAGATTTTTTCCTCTTAATTGAGTTATATGTATGCCTAAGCCCTAAAACCCTAATTTTAAAGATCTAGTCCTAAATTATGTATATTCTATACACATGTGTATATACATGTATATATGTATTATATGTGTATGTGTATATGTGTATATATGTTATGTAGGTGTTAAAACCCTAAAATCCTAATCCAAATGACCTAGACCTAAAACATGTATATATATGTATGCATGTGTATATATATGTGTATATGTATATGTATATATATGTGCATATAGATAGGTGTATAAGTATGTGTGTTTGTGTATTGTATATATATTCACTCTATTTGAAATGATTAAATTTAAACCTATTTTTATATATTTAATCATATATATTTCAGTTATTTATTTAAAATACTAGTTCTTATCATATTTTATTATCTATATAATTATCCTACCTTATATATATATATATATATATATATTATATTCAGATTTTTTCCTTACTTAATCCTATTTTTATATATTTAATTATAAATATTTAATTAAAATTTTTAAAACACTAGTTCTTTTTATATTTATTTATCTATATAATTATTCTATTTACATATATATTTATTTATATATTCAGATTTTTTCATTATGTAATCCTATTTTTATATATTTAATTTTATATATTTAATTAAACTATTTAAAACACTAGTTCTTTTTATATTTATTTATGTATATAATTATCTTATTTTATATATATATTTATTTATATATTCATATTTTTTCCTTACGTAATCCTATTTTTATATATTTAATTTTATATATTTAATTATATATATTTAATTAAATTATTTAA
>CM035428.1:79232297-79254797 GCA_020310875.1 Ceratopteris richardii | reverse complement strand
AGTGTGTGTGTGTGTAGAGAGAGATATCTGTGTGTGTGTGTGCACAAGACAATGCAGGTTGCAATTCGATTCACGCGTGCAAGTTCGATAGAAGACCAACAATACTCAAACATGCACAAAAATGTGAAGTTTTGCTCTCGGGTTCGCGGTATGTTTAAAACTCACCGTCGGTATAGGCGTCGGTATGGGCGTCAGTATAGGCGTCGGTAGTTCCCAATAAATTACCGATGCTTATACCGACGCCCATAACGACACCCATACCGACGCCCATACCGACGCCCATACCGACGCCTATACCGACGCATATACCGACGCATATACCAGCGGCTGTGGGCCACACGGACGATCCGTTTAAAACGGTCATACCAACGGTCACTTGACCGTCAGAATCTCTAAGTGACATTTTTCGAGGCCCATACCGACGCCGTCTGTGACTGTCGGTATATGCAGCGTCGATATGCCCCTCATATGTTGTAGTCTTTTGCTACAACAACATTACCATGATGTTGTTTAACACACTCTACCCAAAGAAAACTGAGTACATGTGATGTTTACTCTAATGGCAACCAAAACATGATTTCATATAGCAAAATATTGTCGGACACAAAAGAGATGAGCAAAGTGAACCATAAATCATGTACAAAAAAGTATATTCCATAAATGAAGCATATACAAGAGTGTGGCAAAGCACTTCCATATAGGAACCGAATACAAAATGTGACAAAGCACTTCCATAGGAACTGAATACAAAATTATGGTGCACCATTACCACATATGAGTGTAATACAAAATTGTGGCAAAGAACTACCATAAATATGCTCAAGGGGATCAAAACCTTTACAGCTACAATCTTGCAACAAAGCATATGCGTAAAATGAGACAAATTGACATGATATTTATAAACAACAACTAAAAATACAAAATCAAACTATAAGGTTACCTCATCAAAGATTCTCCCATGAAATAATTGCACCGCGTCCCTCTAAGTCCTGGAACAGTGCAACAAATCCATGACAATGTCCATAAGCTTCTTCGATTCGCATCGGAGGACGACCCACTGCCAACTCCTATAATAAATATGCAAAATGTTAGATGAACATACATGATGTGCTTAACACAAACAAATTAACTAATTAAGATGATACTTACAAATTGGTAGTGCATACTATTGTATCTGCCGCTACCCAAATGCTACGTTCCAACCGTATCTAAATGTATGGCCCCCACATCTCGCTGCTGATGATATCGGTCAAGAGTATGTTGTTGCTCATCCTGAATTGATTCCCACTCCTCAATATTACTCTTTTCTATACTCCTATATTTTTTCTTCTATGGTGTCTTGTTTGTTGTAACACCATTTAGACATAGTATTACCCTCTTCAATCTCAACTCTCTCACCAACAACTGCATCATGTACATCATCATAATATATAGAATGTTTTGTATGCACATTGGAAACCTACATAGGCTAAGAAATGGCCTCACTCTAAGATACACTTGACTTCTCACCAATGAAAAAAATAGTATTACCCTCTTCAATCTCAACTCTCTCACCAACAACTGCATCATGTACATCATCATAGTATATAGAATGATCTGTATGCACATTGGAAACCTGCATAGGCTAAGAAATAGCCTCACTCTAAGATACACTTGACTTCTCACCAATGAAAAAAGACAATAATCATACACATCTTTCGAGCTAACTGGCATCTCTTATGTCGATTCAAGTAGGGGTTGAGCTGCATCTGTCATAAATATTACATCTTGACAAATCCGAATTCTTTTAGTCAATGGATGATACAAATGATAACCCTTAATTTTAAAATTGTACAAAAAAATACATTTCAATGCCCTATCATCCATTTTTTTGCATTATTGCACAAACACTAATGCATACACCAAACAAACAAAGGCATGTAGATGAGCAATAGATGGCGTCGCACCATGCCAAGGATCATAATGAATGATAGATGAAAATGCTTTAATGGGAAAGCTTTTAAGTACATATCTTGCACATATAACAACCTCAAGCGAGAAGCTATGTGGTAAAGCATGACTTTTGACACACACCTTGCCATTTCCAAGAGAGACAAATTTTTCCTCTCAATGAACCCATTATATTGATGCGTATATGGCAATATACACTAATGTTTTTCCCCACATGCAGCCATTATATTGATGTATATATGTTACTATACACAATGAGCCTATTGTATTGATGTGTATATGACACTATACACGGATGTTTCACCCCACATGCAACCATCGTGTATATGTTACTATAACAAAAAAATGCATTGTATTGATGTATAGTAGCCATGACTAGGAATTGTTTGAAGCGCATAAAGACTTCCTACTTTTCTTTCAAAGAAATTCTAATGCATGCCTAGAGAAATCATCTATGAAAGTGAGAAGGATAAGAATGTCACTAACAACATCACTAAAGCAATGCGAAATTTATCAGTAAAAGAATTAATAAAATCACTAGTAGCACGTTGGGTAGCTCTCTCTAGGACTATCAACAACCCCATCGATAGGGATGTTAATGAAAACAATTAAAAAATAAAATAAAAATATAGCCCTCACAAAAATGTATATACTTGAAGATTATCATACTATTTCGTATGCAAAACTTTGACGTACACTTTTAGGCCATTTGAATTTTTTTAGTCTGATTTGCTTACAAAAATTTGAAATGGTTTCCTTATGTACCCAAATTTGAGGCAATTTTTAAGCATGTTTGTGAAGACTATATTTTTAGTATATTTTTAATTATCCTTGCATTAACAACCTGACAAAGGAAATATAGGAATATCTGTAGATATGACTCTGAATTCTTTCACATATGGCTGAAAATAAGTCTTCATGTTTCATCACCCCCTGGATGATTTAACACTAGTATCCAGTATTCTTCAAATTATATCAGACTTTATGAAATCTTGGACGTCCTTCTTCATAAGTCTGATCTTCAGTGATCAATACCTATATCTGAAACAAAATCTCTGAACCCTTTTTATTAGCACTGTACACATGCCAATAGCTTTCCATGTCATTCCTCAGCTTTCCAAATTGTAGAATAAGGTTAACTGATCTCCAAATTGTAGAATAAGGTTAACTGATCCTAACATAACAAAACCTTGCTGAAAGCATTTTAGGATTCATAACCTTCTGTAACATAACAAGTATCTTCTATCTTTCTTCAACACAAATTTGATAGAACCGGAATCTTTGACTTACTTCTTCCAATGCTAATAATCTTCACAAACAAAGGATAAACAACTGACTCATAAATACTCAAGATCATACAATATCTATCCAAGATCAATGATCTCTCCTGTGTAGAATCTGCTATTATCAAACCTTCATGACTGAATGTTTGATTTGTTACCTCAATGTCTCCAAGTGTCCATGTTTCACATAAAGTTGTAAAACTTTTCTTCAAACAAATCCTTTCCAAGAATCTGTAACTCCTACTTGAAACATAAGTGGACAAACTTCTCACCTTGAGAACTCCAAAAGATGCAAGTTGATACTTCATAACTTTCATATTTTACTCGGGTGAAATGTGATAGTACCTGCTTGATTTTCTTTTGGCTAACTCCACTTCTCAATCAAGTGATAGGATCTGATGGAACATCTTTTTGAATACAAGCATGTATCCAAAAATCAAGACAATCACTGAAAGTAGATTCTCGAACTGACTAGTACATCAACAAGACTAAGTTTTTTGAAGTTTCTGAAAATACTGAATATGAGGTAACCTTTTCCAAACATAAAACCTCAACCCAAGTCTTCAACATCTACTACAAAAAAATCTTTTATCTCAAGAGTTAGATAAAGAAGAAATATACTTCTCTGCAACTTGTCATATACCAAGTAGCTCTGTATTGACACTCCAAGAATTCTTTGAGGGAACATATAAGCTGCCTGCTCAAAAGCTTCAACTAAAACAACTCATATATATATGAGTCAAAACATATATCTGCTGCTTTTTCTTTCTCTCAATGCAATTCTTTGTCAAATCTACTAAATCATGACCAAGTGTAATGCAAAAAAAGAAACTGCTTCTTCTTTAAACAAGATGTTCTCGTAGACTTGTCTTTGGATGTAGAGGATAAAATAGGAAAAGTATATGGAAAATATATGAGAAAAGGAAGCCTTACTTTTCTTTTGGAAATGATGGACTTTCTTTTTCTGCATCTTTCTTCCACCTAATGATGTCAACATCTTCAAACTTCTCTTCCATACCTTTTGTTTTCTTCATCTTGAAGTAGCAAACACTCTTGATCTCTTCAAATGAACTTCTCTATTCCTCTAGTACTAAGAGTAAGAGACAAAACAAACATGGTATACAAATAGAAGTGAATATAGAATCATGTTTTATCATCTCCTCATATCTCTGAATCAAAATGCTATTTCAAATGTCTGAAACGACTAAATTCACCAATCATTGTCTGAATGATGAATTACCCTTCTAGAGTTACCTCTCTAGATCACATTTGTACCTGGATATTCAACCAACTTGCAACAGAAAATTGGCTGAAAAACTCATCCCATCTTCACATTTGTCTTCTTAGACGAACTTTCTTGCCATGAAAGAGATCTCTCAAAACTCTCTAGAAAAACCTCTAGATACCTGTTTT
Source organism: Ceratopteris richardii (assembly GCA_020310875.1). Taxonomy (NCBI): domain Eukaryota; kingdom Viridiplantae; phylum Streptophyta; class Polypodiopsida; order Polypodiales; family Pteridaceae; genus Ceratopteris; species Ceratopteris richardii. The sequence goes on along the minus strand of CM035428.1, from coordinate 79,250,151 downwards.
GATATAGCCTTTAACTTTCAAATGATGAAAGTGTATAAGAGCATTTCTTCAAATCTCTTCATAACTGCTCTTCTAAGATATTTGATGTTGATCTGATTCCTTCATCTTCTCTAAGCCATTGTTCTTCCTTGAATTTGAAGTAGTCTTCTCTTCATCAAGTCTGGGTCTTCAAATAATACTTTTGTAAAGTATTTGCATACTCTTCCAAAAATATTCGGCTGCTAACAGATCATCAACTTCATACTCCACACTGATGAATACACATGTGACTGAATTGTCTAATTCTCAAATCTCTACTCATCTAGATTAAGTGTGTATGTCAAATGTCAAATGTTAGAAGATGCTCTTAAATAATATGTTGTAAACGTGGAAGTCTGGAAAAACCTCGGAATCTGAATGAGCCTTAATGCATTGATGCCAAAGATCTAAAGTTCTGAAACCAAAACCTTAGTGCTCTGATACCAAATGTTGGAAGTGAGGTAGGCCATTGGCTCTTATCACAGGTCCATGGTTCCATAGGTCCAGTATATACAACATAGAATCCAGCAATCTTCAATATTGACAAAACATGAACATACCACAACTTAATCATACAGATGATGAGACAAAGATAGAGAAAGAATAGGTGAAATGTGTAAGGTGTTACGTAAGCCATCGCTTACTTATAGTATCATATATACCAATGTTCAATGTACAATGTGGGAGCAAAACTCTCAACCACTCTATGTGATGAGAAATAGATGAATGAGTGAATGTACAAATGTAACAAACATATTCAGATGTATGGGCAGTAATCTGAACAAACATGAGATGTGTGACCTTATAGGTTGTAGAAGAGTGAATATGAGTGACTGAAAGAGGAAGGATCAGTGTGAAAGTGATAATCAACAAACCCTCATCTAACCTTTAGGCTATGGAAGACCCTAAGTCAGATACGTGTGTGAAAAGATCACATACTTAAAAAGCAGCAAAGAATGCTAACAAGTTTGCTGCCAGAAATCCTCAAACTCATGTGAACACACCTTCTCAAACACCTCATCCAAATATGCATAAAGCATATACGTACTGTTTCTCTTGTACCTATGCCGAATAGGACTCCTCCTGATATGAACGCCACCGCCTCCATAAACTTCAAGTAGTACCTGTGTGCATAAAGAGAATATGTACCTAAATACTTAACATAAGATGTAAATCTTATGTTAACCACCATCCAATGTCTTTGACGTAGCCCGACATCCTCTTGTAGAAGATAATCTTCAACTACAACATGTAGATGGCCGATCCTCACCATCAAGCTGCTAATGACCAAGTCTTCTTGCCATGAACAAGAGATAACCTCCTCTCCATGAGCTAGAGTGTCAGCACACCCTTCATCTTCTCCAAGAAGAATCATTAAGAAGAACTCCATAACTGCTCCTCAACATGCTTCAAGTTAGCACCATGGCTGCCCCATGTGCTAGACGAAACACCACCTCTATTGAGGTCCAAGCTCCAAGCTTGTGTTGAATATTAGGTGAAGGATAAATACAATGACCCCAAGCACTTCTTATATAGTAGTTTGGTTGTCCTTGAAAAGCTCATAAAAAAGCACATAAAGCTATGCGATCGCACTTCTCCAAAAGCAAAAGACTTTTGCGAAAAACCAACTCCGTCCGTTGTCCGTTCACGAATTTGGCGCCGTCTCCTTTTTTCAAAGAGAAAAAAAAATGTTGTCGCGTTTTAACGCCTGCAGGCGAAGGGGATCGAACACAGGTCAGCACTCTAGAAGATTGCTCACGTGGCCAAGAACCCATGCGCTTTAACTTGTACGAGGGATAAGAACAGAAGCTACACATGCTATAATCTCTGAGCATGTTTGACCAATCTTTAACCAATAGGAACATTGTTTTCCAACATTGGATCAGTGTAAGGTATGTGAATCAAAGTTCTGTTGTAGGGTAGAAAAAAGGTGTATGAAGGGATCTACATATTGGGTTCATTTCACTTCTAGTGTGTAAGTCTAAGGGATTAAATTCCATCACTCTGCACCATCTCAGTATCAACTTTATGGATACCCACCTAGAGGTCAAGGCAGAGAGGTTTCTAGATATGGCCCATACCAAGGACCACCTATGGCACCAAGACCATATGAATACATGGGGTACAATCAACCTCAACCGGTGTTAGGGCAACCACCTCCACATCCTCAAAATGTAGTGCCAGTAAAATATGCTCAATCCGAAGAAAATTTGGAGCGAGCCATTATGTCAGCCACTCCGTTGACAAACACAGTAAACCTAAGGCAGGGATTTGATCAAACTGAAGGAGACTACTACCCCTATGATACTAGTCTTGTGGACTATGACCAGGCCTATGAGCAACCTTATTATGGATATGAGAACTATGAGAGATCATATGGTGCTAATCATAGCTACACTATTGTTGGAACAAATCCATTACAAGCCTAAGTATTGGCTTGAGTTTCTAAGAGAAGACAATGTATAGAAATCTAAGAGTTCACTTGTGAACTCACCCTTGTAATTGTTTGATCATTTACTTGATGTAAAAGCTAAAGGAATCAAAAGTGGTTGAGTCCACTTGATAAAAATAGAGAGAGAAGCCACGAATTCTTGATTTGGAGGTTGGAGAATCAATCAATCTCTAAAAATTAGGAAACTACTTTTAGGTGAGCAAGATTCAAATTCAAATATTGGCTCCAAAACTCTCTATATATACATGGCAGTTTAGTCGCACTTTGATTAGCTATATGCTATATCAAGTGTAGATACAAGGCACACACATGTATCTGTAAGTTCATTGTAGTCTAAAATCAATATACATTCATATTTATGATCATACAAGTTCATATCTTCATGGTTGTGTGAGTCTATTGTTCACTGTTATGCTTCTCAGATTTTTCAGTAAGGTTGCAGAGATCATTTCTCTCAATGTGGTGTATGATTTTCAATAATTTAACTTGCTAAAGTTTTCTTTTAGAGTCTATTATATGCTCACAAAACTTCACTACTATTGCAATTCTCAATCTTGAGTTATGGTCAGTTGAAGTCAACCCTATCTATCCATATTCACTTCTCTGTAGATTTTCAATTTTTTTTAGTCAACTTGTTAGGGTTCGTTCTCTATCTGTACTTCATCAAGTTGCATGATTCAAAGCTTGTTGGATTTAGCATACTGTCTAGTATCAGCATACAAAGTTTCATAATCATTGAATATCTTAATCTTGAGTTATGATCATTTTTCTTCTCACTAGTCTAAGTACTATTGTAGCCCGTGAAAATCGGGATGATGTCATAACTTGTTAAACTTCATTCTCATTGTGTGATTTACTATTTCTAATTGAATTACTCTTGAAAGTTAGCCCTCTAAGTTAGCTACAGTTCCCCAAAAGGAATTAAGCTAATTGCTGCTCTGCTCAGAGAGATGTTCGAATCACTAGACAGGTGTATGAATCAAAATAGCAAGTTTTTCACCTCTGAATTAATTCCAGCTCATTTGTTTTGATCTATCTTTTTGAGATTGATCTTCCAAGGTACATAGGGTACCTAACACATCCATTGGAAAGATAAAAGGGCCCACCACATACTCGTGGAGTTCATTTGGCTGGTGTAGATCAAGGATTTTGCAGCACCACTTCATCTTCAAACACATATCTATGCATCTCTTCACAACTATCCCTAGGGCCCCAGTTCCAAAGAGACCCGCAGCAACACCCCGACCAAGAGGACCATTCTATCGATGTGGTGCAGATCATTTCATTAGGGAGAGTAACTTTTTGTACAACACACCAACCCACATGTCTAGGAAGGATATTGTAATTATTATGGAAAAGAATATTTGTTTAGAGATTGCCCAAAGAACCCTAATAAAGTCTCAACCATTGTTCAAATCAATGTGATCAAAGTAATTGAAACCTCAAGAATTGACAAAGAATACACCATGCCTCCAAAAGTCATTACTGAAGACTCGGAAGAACGTGAGGATGCCTCCAAATTTAGAAGGCTCAAAGATGGAAGGTTAGGTAGGAAAAAATTAAAAGAAAATGAATTAAAAAGAGGACTAAACAAAAAGAATAGATGCTAAAAGATGTTTAGCTAGTGATGTGTGTGAACACACTAGAACTTCCGCGTCACTTTTTTCCCTCTTTAGGAGGCTTTTTTCCCCCTATCTTGTATATATTCATATAGCCCTAACGAGTTACTTATCTTTGTACATTCTAGTGGTAAATGCATTCAGTATTGTGTGTTGTGCTCCAAGCTTCTTCTTCTTCCTTGTGTTGTTCATGTGCTTCTGTAGACGTCTGACTCCAACAATTGGTATCAGAGCAAGTTGCCGCTTCATCTAGGGCATTGTCGAAACCCCTCCAATCATAGTCTTAGAATCGCACGAAATTTGGTGAGCATACTCAGGGTGATTAGGAGATCAAAATTGCTTTGCTCTCTGGTGCCAACATCCCGATCTGAGCTTGTTTTGGCCTACAAATGCACTATCATAGTGCTTGTGCAGGCTATTTTGTCTTTTTGTGCAAAAGATATATACAGGTTTTGGTTTTCCAGTATAAGCATCTCAAAGTCTACTACAGGTTTAGCATAACTCGTTAGCATAGGTCTCTTTAATATTTTTAGATACAATCATTTTTTTGCACCATGGTATTTTACTTAGTGGCCATGGTTGAAAGCAGTGATGTATTATGTATGTTGGTTGTTGAGGATAAGTTGGACGGCACCAATTACCCATTGTGGGCTTATATGATGCAACATGTATTGGTTGCAAAAGGACTGTGGAACATTGTGCAGGGTGTTGACAAAATGTCCTATTACATGTACAAATACAGGTACTGAAGCCTTGATGCAGATGGCATTGGAGATGCTGATATTCTTGAGATTCATGTTCCTGCAACGGTTAATACTGCACCCACTATAGAGCAAATTTGTTGGGATGGCAAAGATGCTCAGGCACATGCATTGATAGCCTTGTCTGTAAACGTGTCATTATTCCTCACATTCACTCTTGCAGAACAACTAAGAATGCTTGGGATACACTTACCACATTGTATGAGGCTAGAAATGAGGCTCATGTTGCTTACCTCTGAAAACAGTTGGAGAGTGAGCATATGAATGAAGGTGATTCTATGGACAATTTCCTAACAAAGATCAAGGACTTGAAGGAACAATTGATTTCTACTGATGAAGTTATTCCAGATAGTTCACTTGAGCATACCATTCTAAATGGTCTTCTTGATTCATATCAGAGTTTTGCTTCTACTCTTCGTTTGATGATGAAAGGAAATCCAAATGCCTTGTCATTTGAGGAGTTAGTCTCTGTTCTATTGCAGGGAGATCAATCTAGGTAGAACAGGTCCATTATGAATCAAGCTTTCTTGGCTAGTCAGAAGGGCAAAGGTAAATGGAGCTCATCTAGTAATAAGCAGAAATTTGCAAATGCTCCACATTCGAAGAAGGAAGACAAAGATGAGAAGAAATCAGGAAAGAAAAAATTCTTTAGTGAGTATTGTAAAGGAAATGATCATGTCATAAAGAACTGTCCAAAACTCGTGGCAAAAGAGGCAAAGAAAAACGAAGCCGGAATGGTTATTACAGAGGCATCTACACCAAAAACAGAGTCTGATAATCTTGTGCAGAATGAAGAATGGGCATTTACTACTGTTTGGAGTTTTGACCCATCTTCTCTTGAAAAGTGTATGTCTGAAATAGACTCAGATGTTTGGTACTTTGATAGTGGGGAAACCAAACATATTACCTCATAGTGCAGTTTCTTCACTTCACTCGAGCCTGCCTACAGGGAACACTATCACATGCACCAACAACTCCTCTTGTCCTGTCATGGGAATTGGTAAGATCATTCTGACTACTACTGATGGTAGTTATTTCACATTGTCACATGCTTTATTTGTGCTTGAGATCAAGAAAAATCTGTTATCAGTTTTTCCATTCGCCGAGATTGGCTTGGTTATGAAATTTTTTAATGACAGATGTACAGTTCATGATCTTTCCAATGGCTACATGATTATTGATTTTGGCATTTTATGTCGTGGGCTGTATAAGCTCATAGATTATGAAAAATCTATGAGTGATTCAGCATGTGCAGTACATGATTCTTAGGCTATGTCAGATGCAAAGCTTTGGCATGCATGCTTTGGTCATCTAAATTTTGCTAGTTTGCTATGCCTGCAGAAATCTTAAATGGTGTCATCTTTGCCCAAACTTGAGGCACCCGGTAAACATGTTTGTGAAGGCTGTATTTTGGGCAAAATGGAGTGTACTTCCCAAAAGATGGTTCGTCTGGGCTACTCAGAAAATGTAGCTTGTACATAGTGATGTATGTGGTCCTATGCAGGCACCTTCTTTTGGAAATTATCTTTACTTCGTGACTTTCATTGATGATATTTCTAGGCATGCATGGGCATATCCACTCAAAGCAAAGTCTGAAGTGTTTATGTGCTTCAAACCATTTTTGGTTTTGGTTGAAAATTTGTCAGCGTGTAAAATGGGCACCCTTCGCTTTGATCGAGGGGGGGAATATATGTATTCTGACTTTAATGCATTTCTGGCTGAACATGGGATAAAACATCAGTGTACAGTGCCATATACACCTCAACAGAATGGATTTGCTGAGCGAAAGAATAGGGCACTCATGGAGATGGTAAGATGTATGGTCAAAAGTAAGGCTTTTCCACATAATTTTTGGCTTAAGGCTATCATGTGTATAGCATATGTACTTAACATGTGTCCCACTAAAGCACTATAGTCTATCATTCCATATGAGGCTTAGCATGATCACAAGCCATCTGTTTCTCATCTGCATGGTTTTGCTTGTCTGGCATATGCATTAGTCCTTGAATGACATAACAGGAATTTGGATGATAAAGTAGTAAAATGTATTTGTGTTGGGTAGAGTTCTGAAAGCAAAGGTTATCGTCTCTATCATCCAAAGAATAAATGCATTTCGGTTAGCCGTGTTGTCGTTTTTATGGAAGATGCTATTCAGCCTTTACTTTCATGTACGAAGGAGACATCTGTTAGCTCCAAAGACATGTATGTTACTTTGCTGCCTCTTTTTACAAGTGGAAGTCTAGTGCTAATCCTAATTAGGCAACTTCTTAGCCTTTACATGTTTCATCTGATAATGCAAATCATTCTATTTCTGATGCAGATTTACATGATGCACTTGTTGATGAGAGAGGTGATATTGAGGAGGCAAAAACTATCCCAAAATGGCTGGTGTAGGCTTTGTGTGATAGCAAATTAGATGCAACTCTATCATATCATGTTCATTTAGGCTCTCATAGTGCCTCTTTTGCATCAAATTGCTATGCTATGGATGCCTATAGTCTCTGTGATGAGACTGACTCTATTTCATTTGATGAAGCACAAAATTTTGAACATTGCATGGTGTCAATGCAATCTCAATATGATGCTATCATGAAAAATGGTACCTGGTCTTTATGTGACTTGCCTCCTGGCAAGAAGGCCATTGGCACTAAGTGGGTATACAAGCTAAGGCATAAAGGTGATGGATTAGTTGACAAGGCTAGGCTTGTTGCAAAGGGTTATGCACAAGAAAGAGGCATTGATTTTGATGAAACGTATGCACCTACATGCGGAATGACTACTATGTGTAGCATTTGTGGACTTTCAGCTCATCATGGTTGGAATGTACATCAGTTGGACATTAAAACAGCATTTCTGAATGGTGACTTGCATGAAGAGCTGTATGTTTTTCAACCCCATGGCTTTGTGCAAAAAGAGCATGAAAACTAGGTGTGCATGTTAAAGAAGGCATTATATGGTTTAAAGCAAGCACCACGTGCTTGGTATGAAAAGATACATGCCTATCTGATTGCATATGGTTTTGAGAACAGTCCAACTGAAAGCACCTTATATGTAAGCGTGCTAATGATGTACTTGTGATCATTGTTGTGTATGTTGATGGCATGCTGCTCACTGGTCCTCATGAGAAGCATATTGCTGATTTTATAGCTGATTTGCATGCCTCATTTGAGATGTCAGATTTGGGGCATTTGCGATGATCATTATTTGGCCATTCAGTTTATGCACATTGATGGTGGAATGGCTTTGTGTCAAACGAAATATATTGACTCATTATTGTAGCATTTTGGCCTTGAAGGCTATAAACCTATTGCCACTCCTATGGAGAGAGGCTTACAACTGATTCTTCATGATGTTGGAGATGCATTTGATGTTGTTCTCTATCAGCAGGCTCTTGGATGCTTGATTTACTTATGCATTACTCGACCAAATTTTCAGTTTTCTATCTCATAGATGAGCATGTTTATGTGTCAAGCATTGGCAAGCGGTTAAGCGCATCTTTCGCTAGTTAAGTGGTACCCGACCACTTGGGTTGTTTTATCTTAAGGGCGGATCACTACTGCCAAATTTTCATGCTTTTTGTGACTCTTCTTGGGTTGGCTATTATGAAACTCGTGTATCCACTAGTGGATTTTGCTTCATGCTTGATAGCTCATGTATATCTTGATTGAGCAAGAAGTAACCTACTGTGGCCACTTCTCGTTGTGAGGCTGAGTATAGGGCAGCTTTCACAGCGCCTGTTGAGTGTGTGTAGCTTAGACGTCTTATGGCTGATTTGGGTGTTGGTCAGTCTTCTACCACCACCATCTTCAGTGATAGTCAGAGTGCATAGGTAGTTGTGAGGAACCCTATGTTCCATGCTCACATCTACTAAGCACATTGAGGTGCATTATCATTATTTCAGGAGAGGTTCTCTGTTGGAGAGATCAAGTTGGCATATGTGCCCACGGAGGAGAACATTGCAGACCTTTTCATGAAGGTTGTACTTAGGGAGAAGTTTGAAGCTTTCTGCAAAGCTTTGGGCTTACTTCCCTTCATGGATTGATTCCACATAGCTTGGCACTTCCTTATACATGAGTGCCAGCTCCTTGTTCACTGCATCACTCCGAGGGGGGATTTGTTGATATATTTAGGTAGTGATGTGTGTGAACACACTAGGACCATCGGGGCACTTTTTTCCCTCTTTAGGAGTTTTTTCCCCCCCAATCGTATATACGCCTATAGCCCTAACGAGTTACTTATCTTTGTACATTCTAGTGGTAATACATTCAGTATTGTGTGTTGTGCTCCAAGCTTCTTCTTCTTCCTTGTGCTATTCGTGTGCTTTCCTAGATGTCTATTTCCAACAAAAGAGACCTATCTTATAGGAAGACAAGCAGTAGACAAGAGAACCAATAAGGTGATGAGGAAACCAATTGAGGAACAAGTAGGATCAATTCTAGGAGATCCCATGGCTGAAGATTTACACATGTGGTTAAAAGCATAGTAGTCTAAGATAGAGATAGGAACGAGTCTAGAGCAACACAAAAGGATCTACCCAAGAGGAGACCTAAGAAAAGAAAGACTCAAAATATGTAAGAAATTAATCGAGATTGCTTAGAAAATGTTAGAAAGATCCATGTCAAACCTCTTGGAGACTAGAAAATCTGAAGCAAGTTTCAGGGATGTGTAGAATCCTTCAATTCACAACCTAAGAAGGATTATCAAGATGAGGTGTTGAAAGGAGAGAGGAATTATGAAAATGAAGAACTAAATTCCCTAATTCGTAAAGTAGAAGCTACCTGGTCACATGAATGTTGGGCCAGAGTTCAAGAAGACCGATGGAAGAAGAACAAAAACAAAATACCACATTTTGAAGAGCTATATGCCTCAAGGAATCAACCGACATTTGAACCTAAAGTGACCTATGAGGAATTGTCAAACCTAGACCACAATAGAGAGGAAGGAATGAACTTGACAACACTTTCTAATTACATGGGACAATACGAGCGGAGATCTAATTATTCCATGCACCTAAAATCAAGAGGAGAGAAAAGAAATTGCAAGATGAAACCTCAAACACATTATCCGAGTTAAAAAGAACTAAAGTTCAATGCTCCTTAATGTTGGAGGAGTTGTTGTTAGATATGCTCAATGCCTCACCCTTATGTAGCACCACCATTGTTCCATAACACTCTATTTTGTAAGGCCCCCATTACGAGGAGAAGCCATGCGAGAGTTTTGGACATTGGTAGGTTCGTGACTTTGAGGTCAGATGAGGTCTATAGTAGACCGTAGATGGATAGTTAAGAAGGTTACTTCTAAGCCATTGGATTTGGGATTGATCCGATGTGAGGATCAACCTAAATCAAGCGCTAGAAGCAAAAGTAGCTTTCTTAACTTGGGGAAGGGTCTATTTGATGTGGGCCATTGGATCTAGACTTGATCCTAAGTGTGGATTAAGCAAGATCAAGGGCTACAAACAAATGGTTGTTGATCCTACCTTTCTATCATTGGATTTACCCCATAGATCAGTGGTGGAGATTATTTTGGGCATGGTGATCAAGCTACCACGACCCTAGAACATGGGTAGGCCGACTTAGGCTTGGAGGACCTTATAAGGATGGTCCCCTTCCCATGTAGGATCATCAGTATGTGTGTTTGGAACCATTACGATGTCCATCTTAGTACCCATTGTGTTGGCCTATAGCCCTTCACCTAGCTTCTATCTAGATCACCATCTAAGCTCCATATAGGGAGTGCATGGGTGGATAGAACCATCTATATATTTTTTAGTGTTTGAGTTCCATTATATTAAAGTTATGAGTTTTAGTTGAATTGAGTTGAGTTCATCTTCTATTCATCTTGAGTCCATTTTCCATTATAACCAAATCTCTTGTGTTATTCCCATGAGTAGCATTATCTCTCTTTCTATCTAACCTTGATCTTATATGTGTGTTGTGGTAACCTCTACATGGCATTAGAGTTACACCACTAGCCCACCACTCATTCATTATTCATTCATTTTCCTTTTTCTTACATGGTATCAAAGCTCAGGAAGGTATAGAAGATTACAGAGATCGTGGAGGCCAAGGAATCAAATCTAGCATTTGTGGAAGGAATGCTTCAACAATCAAGCTTGTGAGAGGTAAATGTTTCAACTCCAAAGTTTGTGGTACGGAAAGGCTTCAACATTGGAGTTCTTGGGAGGCAAAGGCTTCAACACTATAGGTTGTGGGAGGCAAAGGATTCAACGCTAGATTTCTTGGGAGGCAAAGGTTTCAAGGCATCAAGTTCATGGGACACAAAGGCTTCAACACTATGGAGGTGTTAGCATCTAGGAGTGGAATTGGAAGTAGAATTGGTGCAATGGATTTGGAAATGGCATAAGAAATAGCTTCATAGAGGGTCGTAGGACATAATGCTAGCTTGGATTCCCATCTACAAACCATCTTCATACTTTCGTTGCAAGGTATCCCTCAGGATTGTTTCAAGAGAACGAATAAGTAACAGTTGTTGCCAAAAACAATCAGTGTAGGTAGACATAGTATCTCCATCTTCCCATCCAAAAGTTCTCCATGATCAATGAGCATGTAAATGGAACTGAGGAGGATGGACGGACTCCTTGATCTTTTCTTGAAATGCAGGCCATGTGGTGGGGCACTCGATGCTATGCCGCAAAACATTCCACCATAATTGGACCTTACCCACCAAATAATTAGTAACAAATTTCACTTTTTTAGCTTTATAATATGATTTGTCATAATAAAAATCAACAAAATGGGATAGCTATGAAAGAATGAATTAGCCATCCTTTCATCCATCGAGTCGCAAAAACTGGAATTTATTCGCACCAATCTTGGACTACGTGCCTTGTTCTTGAGTGATGATAATGGCCTTCACCACCATAGCTAGGTTATTTTCATCACTCTATATTTTTTGGAGTGCAACATCACGTTCGTTTATCTCTTTCTGAGCATGTTGGAGTTCGTGTCACAAAAGCTCCAATTGTTGCTCATTTGGTACCCCGAGTAGGGGTGATGTACCAAAATCCTCGGTATTATGGGTAGGTTCCATGGCCTTATATAGAACCAAAATTGAGGACTAGACCAAACAGTTGAGACAGTTGTCGATTCATGAGCGGACACCACGAATCATGATTAGACATCAATATGTACAGCTTTGCAGATGTACCTTTGCTCTCATACCACTATTGGTTGAATCCTACAGATGCACGAACACAGAGGATAGTATAAAACCAAAATCTCACAAAAGCATAAATAGAATAGAAAGAGACAAGAGAATTGACACCAGATTGAGTACAATCTCCCCCCACATACTCTGATGGAGGAGTCTATCAGAGTATGTGTATTTATATGTATTTTTCATTATGTCGTGAATAGAAGATACATGAGGGTGGCACTTCAAAAAGCATACAAAAATATGCTTTATTTACAAAACTATCACTTTTCAAGCGATCATCTATTATTTTTACAAAAATGTCACTTTCTAAAGCTTCTGAATAGAAAACAATTCAATCAATGACCTTTAAATGTTTCTGCTTCATTAAGTAAAATCATACAGACTAATTCTTTTATTGTTCCAAATGATTTCACACGGAAGTATTTCTCATTTAGAGCTCTAACTATTTAAATAAATCACATTATGCAATGATAGTCATAAACTTACTTAAGAGCAGAGACATCAACATCAGTTCTTCATTAATTAAGTGAATCTTCCTTGATAATCAAAGAAACAATTCACAATCACTTATTTGGCCATGGGGTCAATGATCAGTCGACAACACATGGAAGAAGTCGGTGGGCTCTCTCAACATCGAGGATTATTAAACACAGTAAATGTGCAAGATTATAATCCAAAAATCAAGCTATAGCCAGTTGGCCTCAAACATTCAACACAATTGATTGACATATCTCGTTTGCTTCTCAGCCTTTATAACTTTTGTTGAAGGAATGCAGATAGATAGAAAGGACTGCAAATATGTCATTAGTGGATGCCAAATCAAAGAAGTGTGCGTGGTCACCTGTTGTGGCACATTGAAGCCCTTTGGGACCTCAAAATTAGCAAAGGGTGGTGGGCGAGAACGAGGGCATACACACTTCCACTCTCGACTACTCACAAGCAAAACCATTGTCATGTATTCAAAACAATATATAAAATGAAGGTGAATTAGGGTTCACCACATAGACTAAAGTTTAAATAAAAGGGCTATTTTTATTATTTGATTGTTTAAAAAACTAGCCAAAAAAGTTTTCAACTCTTTTAAAAATTTGCCATTGGGCTAAAACTTTCCCTTCTTTTTTTCCCTGCTTAACAGAATGTTAGGGGAGAAGTAGATTGTGCCCTCTAACTAGACTTAAACAAGATTTTCATAATATGCTTTTGATTACAAGATCACCCACACATGCGAAATAATAAAAGAATATAGAACTACCAAGAAGTCCCATAACTCGAGAGTGATAGGTATGAATAACTCAATAGTATATAATACAAGAGATCCCGCAACTCAAAATCGTAAGTATGAAGCAAGATATCTAGATTACAAGAACTCCCTTAAGGGAGATGGACTAGGTACAAGAGATAACTAGACAATATCTCATACTATGACATTACAAGAGGACAAGACGCAATGTAAATAATACTAGACTAGAAAAAAGTAGAACAAGGAACAAAAGAATACCTAGAACTAGAAAAAAGTAGAACAACGAACAAGACAATACCTAGAACTAGAACTTGAAAAGTACTTACTTTGAGATCGTGAATCCTTGAGCTCCCAAGATTGACGTTGGAAAGATTGAGGATATGAGTGGCCAAGCCCTCCTTATATAGGTGTTGAAGGGTGGTTACGAATTAATGATGTCATCGATGATGATGAACAATCTAAAACAAGACCTTTGGATGCCTAAACCAAGCAAGTAGAGTGTTGACCTTAAGGTTTTGACACATTTCGGATGGAATGGTAGCATTAATTTCTCCAAATTCTGAGCTGCTAATGAGATATGGAAAGTCACATGAAATCTAAGGCTCAAGGTGGTTTCCTTTGTGTCCATGACAAAACCAAAGTGGGTGAACTTCTTAGAATCATGTGTCATGGAGTCATAAGAGTTGCATAATGTGTACCATCCCTAGGTCCCTACGTGAAACTATCCTCATACCTCCCTTACTCTTCTCTCTCCTTCTAAGGTAGAAACGTGCACCCCATGATTGGGGTGTTCTTTCTTTGGCCGCTGTGCATGGACACAAAGATGTTGGGCCTGGTGGCTGGGCCTCTTGCCTCTTGAGGCGGGGGCGAGGTTTCTACCCCTGGCAGCAACATGTAGGGACATTTGAATCCTGAAAAACTGTTGTATGTGGCTGGTGGTTGGGCCTCTCGCCTCTTGAGGCCTGGTGGTTGGGCCTCTCGCCTCTTGAGTCGGGGGCGAGGGTTCAACCCCTGGCAGCAACATGTAGGGACATTTGAATCCTGAAAAACTGTTGTATGTGGCTGTTGGCCATCGTTTGACCATCCCCGCGGTTTTGTGACCGCCGTTTAACCCAGTATTATAAACCCCTGTTCTTGTGGGATAAGGGGGGCCTATGGGTACTATGCCCTTCCTTGTACAGTTGCAATTTCAAAGTTAAAGTTCGGGGGAGTAGCCTCGACCAAACCTCCATTTAAAAATTAAAAAAAAAAAAGATGTTTCCTCTCCATGGAATCAATCATACGGTATACCGATCGTTCCATAGTATGCGTCTTTGATATGACGAGTGGTTTCCCATTTAACCAAAGGAGATCAAGTTATCACGTGAGAGAAATCATGCCTAGTGTCACGAGAAAGATGGTATGCTACATAGCTTGAGCTTTTGGATTAGGGCCTATGGATTAGGGCCTATGGAAAGAAAAAATAAATAAATAAAAATAAATAAATAAGGCCATTGTGGTTGTGGATGTGGGACAAGGAGACTTTGCCACGAACGCATATAGAAAAGCGCGATGCGCATGCAAATTTATGTACGCAAACTTCAAGAGGAGAAGTGGATAAGGTGATGCGTCGTCGGGAAGTATGCCCATTGCCGAAGGTAATGTGAATCGTGATGCGTCGGGAACTATGCTCCTGACGGAGACTGATGGGCTAGCAGACCCAATCATCTGACGCCATGTCAGCTTCTCAGAGGCCGCGATTCGCTGTCCCTTTGGCTGCAGCCACGTGAATAACAAATGAGGTGACAACGACTGATTGGGTAAAACTCATTTGTCAACAGTCGTTTTCCAAATTCCAGGCTCCAGCTCCTCTCCACATGGTCACTCTATCCGATGTCATCAGGCAAATCTTGATTGGCCCACATTCCACGGGCTTGTTGAAGTCCACTCCTCTTCTTGCACGTGTCAATTTCACATAGGTCGTACCTTTCTCTTGCTTCTATCTAGGCTTTTATATATTACCCTTTTCACACCCACCAAAGTGGACGAAGGTGACCAAGCCTCGGTTCAAAATGAGCGGCAGCATATTTTTTGAATCCTTATCATTTAATCACAAATAAACACTTGTGATAGGGTGTTCACAAAAGGCAAGGAACTACCATTGTGAGATTTGGCGGGTCCCATGGGCACTAGTCACATTCAATTGTAACTTTTCTTTATTTTAATTAAAGTCTGGGAGAATAGGCCAAGGCCGAACTTCCTTTTATTAAAAAACAAAAGGCAGAGGAACTTAATTAAAATAAAGAAGAACAATTACAAATGAATGGGACTAGTTCCCATGGGACCCCCAAATCCCAAAATGCGGGGGACAAGATCGATAAGCTAGAGGGCATTACAAATGAGGCGGACGAATCTATCATCTCCCTCATGCGGGACCCATTTGGGTTTCAGTGCCAAGGCCGAACTTCCTTTAAAAAAAAGGGGCAGAGGAACTTGAAGTTCCATTTTCCACATCACGGAACAATCTTGAGAAAACTGTTGTGGCCTCTCTCCCTTTCCCTTTCCTTGTATCGTCTCCCAAGTTGTCCCAAAAGTCAATATTTTATTGATTTTATTTGTATCAACCTTGGGATGCTTGCTATTTTAACTACAACTCTTTGTTATCGGCACTTTTTGTTACATAAGAACAAGCTCTAAAGTAGTTTTTTTAGGCTTATGGATTCTATTATTTATGATAAATAACATGTGGAGGCGCACACATCTATAAATTTAGAGTAAAAGTAGATAAAAGTAAGAAGGAAAGGAGAGGTGTCTATTTTTAGACAAGGAAGGTGCTTCTCTTGATAGCCTCTCAATAAAAAGAGTGGTTCTCTTAGTGTAGGTGTCCAATTGAGTGATTCTTGTTGCATTGAGAAGCTTAAAACTTGCACTATATATGTAGACTCCTTTTTGTACAAAATGCAATGAGTAAACTCCATGCAAGTAAACATTTTTGCAGATCTACTTTCTTTTGTGTATCTAGTGTCTCATTAGGTACCTCTCTTCAAACTTTCATATCTCAGTCATTATGAGGTCTTTTTGAGTGTTTTCACTTGGATGAGTTTCCTACACTTTTTGTCTATATCAAATTGTTTTCATAAATCTTTCAATTTTTGTGCTAATGTACATCAATTTGCAATTTGGACAGTTAGTCATACCTTGCCGTGGCAGACTTTTGCATACCTTCCCTTCAACCTATTTGTTTGGGAGCTATACTCCATCTTTTTTTATGTTTTTTTTCAAAAGCATGCTATTAGAATCTAATTTCAGGATATATGATTGCTTCTAAAAAATTCTACTCAGAATCTAATTTCAGGATATATCATTGCTTCTAAAAAATTCTACTTAGAGAGTTTCTAGTGATTAGTTTGCTATAATCACCCATTTCTGTTTGCTTGAAAGTTTGCAGGAAAGTTTGATTTCTGAAGTTTGGAAGTATTTGTTTGATTTTTTGAAGATCTTGGGAGGCCTCATTACTTCTCATTGTGTACTTTGATGTTTACAAGCTTGTAAACATAACATTGTGGTATTAGAGCTATTTGTTTTATTAGATCCTTCATAAAGCTTATTGAATTATCTTCTTTGTTTACAACAATTCAACATGGCCTTTGAGTGCATCGATCGAGAAGTTATCAAATGGGAGAAATTGTCCCATGTGGCAATGTGGAATGGAGTCTTATCTCATGTCTAAAGGGTCTTTGGGGAGTAATAACAGGTACATAAGTGAAGCTAGTATGACCAGAAGCTCCTATACAAGCAGATTGAGCAAGAGAGCAAGAATGGATCAAAAGAGATAGAAAAGGTCTGTTTATTATGTCACAAATAGTTTCGAATACTATGCTTGAACATATAAGAGGTTTGAATACTAGTAGAGAGGCTTGGGAGTCTCTAGAAAGGTTATTTGCAACTACCAACAGAGCGAGGCAAACACAACTTATTGGTGAGTTGACAAGAATAAAAAAAAGCCACAACAATCATTTAATGATTATATTATTGAGGTAAAATCTCTTATTGAAGCATTAACCTCTATTCTTGCATATCCTAGTGAGGATATAAAGTTTAATAGCATGTTAAATGGCTTGAGAGAAGATGAAAGATGGAAGCCTTTCATTACATCTATCATGACTCGAGAGAATCTACCATCCTTTGAAGATTTACAAATGCTCATGATGAGTGAAGAAATCAACATAGAACGTGGAAACTCTTATCATTCGCAAAGAGGTAGTCAAGGACAAGTTCTTTATACTTCATCAAATAGAGCAAGAGGTAGAGGAAATTTGAGAGGAGAAGGAAGATTCAATACAATGCAAGAGGAAGAGGAAGCTTTAATGCTATCAGAGAATGAAGAACAGTACAACAAGGTCAACAGGCTCAACCAAATCAGCAAGGTAACTTTACTCATGATTATTGTGGTAAAGTTGCTCATTATGCCAGGGATTGCTTCTCCAATCCAAATAGAAGAGGTGGTTTTAATTAAAGGATGATAAAGAGGAAGAGGCCAAGACCATATGCATCAAAACAACAACAAAGTACAAGAGGAGGATGAGACACAGAAGCAAAACATTCT